>CM029361.1:3039902-3073589 GCA_017140985.1 Hormaphis cornu
GGCTTCTCTGAGTACGATATACGCCGTTTTTAAGTCGCATATATTGTGAACAGTTCAAGCAAACAAATGACAAGAAGTTAAAAGTTATTGTTTACATGTAAATACACAAGTAAATGTATTTAAATTATGTATCTGCAACGGTTCACATAGCTTATAATTATAGTATTTATAATTTTTTTTCAACCGTAGTAAACTTTTAAAATTGAAAATAATGAAGAAAAAAAAAGTTTTTTTGATAAAAGTACCCTGTACGATCCAGGGCTGAATGTCTTAGTTTTTGTGGTGTCACACTTGTTATTATTTACATATTGGAACATTTTCTTCCTTCAAAAAAAATAAAATTACAGACAAAAAATGTCATGACATTTGGAGAATGATTTATCGTTGCCTCGGGGATATTAAACAGTACGTTTGAACCACAACGGCAAACCAGTGACCCAGACAAAGCGTAGTCGCCTCTCCGTCAAACTTCCCACGCCATTGGCGCAACCAGGAATTTTTCATGGGGGGAGGGTCCGACCAAATATATCATCTTCATCTTTTTTTTTTTTTTTAGTTGTAGCGCGAATAAATTGCTACAAGAATATTATACAAATCAGAGTGACATTAATTTAATTGAAACGAACCCCCGCGTTCGGAGGACGTCGTTCTCGAATGGCTTTTATCGGATAATTTATTTTTAATTTTTAATCCACTCAAAATCTACATAATATTATAACGTAACTATCTACATAAATTCCCGACGTGAGACCACCGCCATACATCACAGTCGACAGTCGTCTCCCCCGGATTATAAAAATAATAACATTAATTTTAAAATCCCGGATTATTTTACACGTAACGTTTTATCTTTTTCCTCTATTTTCCCGTCAGCTGCTTCGATTGCTATAATCTCCTTGCGACGAACATAGTGTACACGTTTTAACTGTACGGCCACGGGATTCTATAACTTTTTATAGTGCCGCACTGAGTGTTGGGTTACACAAAGTGAACGTGAACCTATAAAGAATTCCAAGGACAAAGGCGTGTGTGTACAGTTACAACAAAATATCGTTTACGGCTTTCACCGTAGACGTGAGACCAGGAAACATTATTTAATATTATTTTTTTTTCCCCTCGATAAACATAAAAAAATAAATCCTTCGGTACGACGTGACTTTGAAGTCGACGGATGCCGCGTTAGCAAAACGTAGAATATATTGATTTTCACGTGATGCGTGTTTTTTTTTTTTCTTCTTTTACCACTATTGTGATGACGATAACTTTTTTAATAATGATGCGATTTTTAACGTCGATAATTCCTCTAACGATAGGTACACATGGACACTGCAGATGGTACTTTTAGGGGTCGCGTGGACTTGAGCGTCTATAAAATTAGGGAAAAAACGTTAGAAAACCGGAATCACTCTAGGTTTCTGAGCTAAGTATGGCTAACTTTGAATGTTTCGCTGGCGCTCAGAATCTAAAATTAGACTACAGTTATCGACAAGTTTGATAAGCAAATTTGTTGTAAAAAAGTTAAAGAAATACTATGTTGAAACGTTTTTTACTACCTATTATAAAATGGGTGTTTAGTTATCGGATACTTTGATCGTTGTATACTTTCAGTTTTGGTTTGGATATTTTGACACTAAACGGAATCGTTTAGTGTCGTGAATAATATACAATACCACACGCTGAATAACGTCTACCTATAATATTCAGCAGGTGGTGACATCGAATGAATTAAATTTTAATATTAACGTTTCAAATTTTGATCAAACAATACACAAAATGTTTTAACAAACTGCAGTAAAACGTTTGAGCTCATTAGAAAAATTGCCTGATTCATCGATGACATTATACGAGAATGGTAAGAACCGTAAATTCGTAATCCATGCACTGTGAATGAACGATTTTTTAAAATTTTTAATTTGTAAAAAATCTTTCGCGTTGGGTTAGTGTAACTAAAATAAAAAATTAATTCACGTTAAATGCTTTAAAAGTCCCGCTATACTCTATCGTGCTGCAAAAAATATATTTATGCGGGTGAACCAAATCTGGACGTAGAACTAGATTGTATATGATTTAACTCTATTTGTTGTTTTAACCTATTCGTGTACAGCAAATCTTAATAAATAAAATTATACACAAAAATTATAGAAATTTTTTTTTTCTTGGACTTTTTTTTCCTGGATTCGTTTAAATATATTAATATCCATGTATAATTGACTGGCAAATTGTTATTTTTTTGTAATTTGAATGTATAAAAATTGTGTTTCACCACTCGTATTGAGTTATTACTATTTATTGGTTGTTAAGTTATTGTGTAATTATTGAAAATTCACTATCAAATATTATTATTTTTTTACAGCGGAATTTTCATGCTTGAATCTATGCGCGGTTTTATGTACAAATATTATTGTTTATCGATTGAAAAGAGATTTTTGGAACTTTTTCTTTCTGTCGTTCTAGGTACATTTTAATTCTGATTCATTTCTTACAAAGTATTAGATACCTTGAGGATACCTTCGAACGACTTACAATAATAATAACCTTCTGGCGGCCATCATTATTTAAAACGTTTTTTTGTAATATCTCTTAAGTGATTTTTTTTTTTTTTTTTTATAGTGCTCCGACATTGAAACGTTATAAACGTTACAAACGCGCGTTACTACAATAATGGAACCGCCGGTCGATCACTCGGTCTGTCGTTTTGACGAACGTTCGAAACGTTTCCAGATCGCGATAACGATCGCAGAGGCCACGTTTGGAACTACTACTCTCTGTTATTATTTTTTTTTTTTCAATCCAAGCACACATAAATCAACCGACCCCTTTTACCTTCACCTATACGTTATTACCGTTGCGGTAGGCACGTCTCGTCGTTCAAACACCGGTCCGACGGAATTTTAATGGAAAATTACCATTTTTTTCTTCTTCTACTTCTTCCCATTATCGACGGTGAAACGACGACGACGGCATATGGGGTCGGGCACGCCTTCGTATCCGCCATTTCCAGACACGACGCCCGCCGTCGAGCGTACTGATGCACGACCGACGACAACACGACGGCAGTGATGCGAGCGGCTCACATACCCTACCTGCCTATTATTATTTTCAGAAACTTCTGGAACCTATTACCTATATTGTTGTTATGGAGCCCCTGAAAAATGAACGGCAATACGACGCGCGGAGACCGGCGGCCGGATATAACACATCACCGGGGGGAAAAAAAAAAAAAACATGGATCGCTCTAGGTCGCGTGGGTAGTTTGACGGAGTTACGCTTCGGCTGGGCACCGAGTTTAGAAGATGCGATTCAAACGGGTTATTTTATATTTTATAAAGCAAAGATAAAACGTGGCCATCGAAGATACGATTCTGAGCGAGCTCAGTTGTTTCCTAGTATACGTAGTATTCCTAGTATATACGTAATGGTAAAAACCAAATTCAACGTTAAAAACTGTCCGAAAAACGTACATACGTGTAAATATGAATCTTATATTTAAATAACGTGTGGAATTTTCGAACCATTTGGAGGAGTTAGAAAAACTACTAAATATTTTGATGAATTAAGTAACGTCTCCTTGATGCTGAACAATATTTTAAAACACAAATTTACTATCGTACTCTGGACACAATTATCAAACAACTAGAACACCGTTTTAATGGTATGAACCGATTAATAAAACGTTTTGCTTCAATAATACCAATTTATACGTGTTCAATGAATGAAAATTAACTTAAACATTCAACTACCTCTTTAGTAGACAATTATGAAAATGATTTAACAATAGATTTGGTCGACCAAATTATTCAATTTAAACGTTCGTTTGAAAATCAAATTTCAAAATTAAATTCTGACTTGGCAAAATTTATAATTGTAGACTATTATTTTAATAGCGACAAGTTTTCCAGATTTATGTACAGCTTGTTTTCTTTTTTTGACAATACCAGTGACGTTGGCGAGCGCGGAAAGAAGTTTTTGAAAACTCAAAATAATTAAAAACTATCTTCGAAGTACGATGTCCCAAATTTGTTTGTCAAGTTTAGGTTATAATATCTGTAGAAAAAAAAATTGCAAAAGAAATAAACACGTCAGATATTATTTCTATTTTGGCAAATAAGAAGTCCAGAAAAATGTTTTAAGTTGTATATTTGTTTTAATTGTTATTTGTTACAACTGCTATACTATACTGACTGATTTCTTTTGTATGTACATAATATGAAGCAATTTTGAAGTTACGCCGCTGACCTGCAGCGAACATAAAATGAAACACGGTTTTTTTTTTATTTTCTTCGCTTTGGGGCGATGCAGTAGTGGATCTAGGAGTTTTCCAAGGAGGGGGGGGCGAATTTAGGTTTTAGTGTAGATATCAAAACGAGATTTTTTCCTGCGTTTTATTAAAAAAAAAAAATTATCTTTTTCGGTTTGGTGACGAACACAGAAAACAAAAATCGTATGATCCGCAGAGTAGGTGGTACAGTATATTCTATCATTGTTACAGACGAGTAACTGCAACCTAAAACAATATGAAAAAATACACTCTGACAGTTTGACAGGCCATGGATTGTATGATATTTTGGATTTTATGATTATTGGAAGACATTCGAAACATTATACTTTAATTAACAAAAGTAACATAATCTTTCGACTGTAATGTACCTAAATTCATTCCCATGCAGGACACTGCGTGCTCGTTCTAGTTGAATATAGGTACACGACAATCCCATTATATAAATATATTATGTACGTCAAACGACAACGGTCCGTATGCAGTGATATAATACGAGTATATTCTCGTAAAACGACTGTAATTTTTAATGGCTTTTACCGGAAACGTCACTCGGGATTTAGTAGTCGGGGTTTATCAAAAAAAAAAAAAAACCATGTTCCGTTATGTTATATAAGTGCTATAAAAAAAAAATAGTGTGTTCTTGTTCGGCTTACGGCGACGCGAAGCGTCCTTCGAATCATGAAGAAAACATCAATATTGTTCGTTCGAGTAAAAAAGAGAGGAAACAATGATGATTGTTACGAATTTTGAAAAAAAAAAAAACATTTTTTTCAAAAAAGCCAGAATCACATTAGGTCTCGTGGGTAGTGTTTGGGACCCACCCAAAGCGAAGTCTCTGCTCTGTCCTAGAGTGATTTCGGTTTTTTTTTAAACAGTTTTATAATTGAGAACAATATGTTTTCAAATCATTTTTTTATGTTTTCTTTTTCAACCGCGTTAACTATAATGTTATGTTGTTTCTGAATTCAATGATTTTTTGTTTTAAAGATCTTTACTTCTGGGTGGTCAGTGGCGGCTATCTCTCTCTCTCTCTCTCTATATATATATAGATATATATATATGTATTGCAGACTTCAATGTATTATGTATCTGCTTTGGGGGTGGGTGAGTACTGGCTGTAACACCAAATGTTTACTAAATAATGCGATGTATGATTAAAATAAGGACAAAAAACAATATTTGAGGTGTGTGCGTCTACATTTGGTATTCTAACTTTCTGGTTAAAATCCAATCATTTGGATTGTAAAATCTGCAACATTTTGCTTTTTATACGATTTTCCTTCTCCATTTATTTCTACTTATCCACGTACACCTGTAATAATAAACTGTTTAGCTTGATATCACGATAGTGCCAAGGGCCATAATGATATTTTATGACCCAGTACTGGAGGGAACTGCAGTATTTAAGTTAGTTGAAAAAACAAAAAGTCAAGTTAAAACATAAAAGTTAAATTTTAATTATTTTAGTTTATTAAATTAAAAGTCAACTCACAAAAAAAAAAAATGTACTTCACTTTTTCATTCACATGCGGTTTTGAAATTAGAATGACATTTCCTACGCTTCAAGAATTTTTTTTTCGTAATTTCTGTTGAAATTTTCTTCCAAGTAGTGCTTTTTGTGTTGAAGACTTTAAAAAATGATTTCTATATTTTCACAGATGAACTTAAATTAAACACGTTAAATTAAAAAAAAATTACCTAACTAATTAAGTTAATAGTTAGAAAACGAGTTGAATAACATGGTGTTTCAACATGATAACGTGCCAATCCTTTTATGTCAATAACCTAAGACCAATTTCTCGTCAAATTACGTTTATACTCTATTTACCTGGACTACCACCTACTTACACCGTTCGTCATTGTGTAAATTAAAAGATAAAAATGAATATAACAATTTTAACAACAAACGTATTTTGTTTTAAACGAAAATAAAGTATGGAAAAACTGTCGTTTTTTATTTGTTATGTACCTAAATTCTTTCGATCGCTTCCCATGCGGGGGACACTGCAAGCTCGTTACAGTGAATATATTAGGTACACGACAATCCCATTACGTCAAACGACACCGGTTCGTAAGTCGTGATATAATAATGATAATATTCCTATAAAAAACGACCGTAATTTTCAAATGGTTTTTACCGGAAACGTCATTCGGGATTTAATAGTCGGTTTGTCAAAAAAAAAAAAAACCATGTCCCGTTATATTGCATAAGTGCTAGTGTGTTCTTGTTCGGCATACGGCGTCCTTCGAATCGTGTTGAAAATATCAATGTTGTTTATTCGAGTAGTAAAAAAGAAGAAAACAATGATGATTGTGAAAAAAAAAATATTTTTCAAAAAAGCCGGAATCACCCTACGTCTTAGGCCTCGTGGGGAGTTTGACGGAGTAGCGACCACGCTTTGGGTGGGCCACTGGTTTAGGAGTTGTGGTTTCAACGCATTATTTAATATCTGAAAAAACGATTAAAAGAAAATTATTAATCCTTTCAAATTATTCTTTTATAGAGAATTTTTTCTCTCTACGTCTTCATACTTTTATTTGAAATTTAAAAATACAACATGACGTGTTTAGTATTAGACGATTAGTGACGCATACTACGAATACATCGCTGGCCGCGGCGATTCATACAAAACATTAAACATTTTAGTAAATATGTATCGTAATTGTGTTTAAGCTAGTCTTAACAACGTCGCGTATATTTGGAGCATCGGAGCATCTTCTTTAGTGTCGTATGTTGAATCTAGAATTTATCACGAAACAACGTGCAGTATTTTTTTTTTTCAAGAAACGTTCCTTTTTTTAAGGTTGAAACGAGCTTGGAATTAGTTCCTTTCTTACAAGATCAACGTAAATGATAACTGTTTCCTTCGCGTCACAAAAAATTTAAATCGCGACCGCCGACAGGAATGACGTTGTGCTAATCGCAGATAATATCATATTTTATCATAGTTTAAAACATCTGTAAACTGTTTGAAAACTGCCGAAATCGGTTTCAGTTTTACATTTAATTCTTATAAACGACGCGTGAACATTTCGAAAGTCCGTTTTTAAACCATTCAACGGTTTAAAACTATTGTTTTTTTTTTTGTAATAGTACAACCAAAAGTTGTTAGTAACAATGTGGGACGCGTGTCATTGGGTAAACCGAATTATTTAAATGTCCTGAAAGGTGAGAAATGAATGGTCAAAATTGGTGGTTTCAATTTCGGCTGTGAGTGTAGGTGTTACCCGCGCGCATACGTCTGTAATATACGTGCTTCAATTTCTATCGTAAGCGTGCGTGATACCAATGACGACTACCGCCGAAGCTGTACGCTTATTTTCTACCTGGAAAAGAACACTAACTTTTTTGCGAAGTCAGAGGATCCAGCTTCGGCCAGCATGCTGTCTATTGAGAAAAAAAAAAAAATTCGTATTTTGTAATAATTTTAATTAATTGCGATATTATTTCTGCAAAAAAAGAATGAAGAATAGAATTATAAAAATGTTATTGAATTAACAAATCATCGTACATACTACGTAATTGTTAACATAACAAATATATTAACTGGGTATATTTAATAAAAAAAAAAAACAAAAAAATAGGAAAGAATAATCTTATATTATTTTAATATTATTAAAACGTATTTTTTCCATCCTGGTTTTTCTACTGTAAGTAAATTCTATACTTTACAAATGTGCGCCACCATCAACAATTATTATAGCCACTGTGGGTTTGACCCACACAAAGCGTCGTGCGAGTCCGCGGCGACGGTACGGAAATGCGGCATAATTGACAAACGCCGTTTTGTACGTGCGGGGATTTAAACGAAGACGATTTGAACAAAGAAGAAAAAGAAACGTACTACAAAGAGTACATACAAATTTATGTGTGCATACAAATTTATTGTAGTACGCGAGACCGACAAACATTTACGAAAATGGGTTTAAATCTTGCTGCCTGGTGTTTACTGCCTGGTGGGTACAAAAGTGGGTACCTGTACAATGAAATGGGAAGAGAAAGCAAATTATCGTGTGTTTATCGCAGATTTTGTTTGCTATTGACAGCAATTCAATCTTCTGCGTATATACCTATATATTTGAAAACCTTTTATTGATCCCAACGAGAGGTATGTTGTCGTCGGGTTCGCATTATAACATAATTTGTAAGCAACTACGTGCCTCTTGGAGAAATCATGGTACGCAGTAGACGCCGACGAACAGGCAGTTTCTTTGAATCCTGAAAATATGATAATTTTTTTTATAATATGTAAGTCAGCACCTCTACCGATGGCTGTTTAGGAACACTCCGGTGGTACTTTGGTAGGAACATTTTTTGGAGTTCTTTTGAAAATTTTACGGCGAGAAATTTTAGAATTTGCGATGAAGTCTTCGTTCGGAGGGAATTTTTAAAATCAGTAATTATTCTGTTAGGTTTATTGACTGCGGTAATATTTTTGTACCTATTAGATTTTTTAAAATTTTTCTTACCCCAAAAACCAGTGGTGGCAGCCTTTGTGTAGCACGTGTTGCAACGGCAACATGTCAAAAGTTTCTGGCTACACGTCAAATTTTAACTTCTTACAGGGATTACATATTCTTAAAAAGTTTTTGGCTACACGTCGAAAAATTCTAGGCTGCCACCGCTGCCAAAAACCAAAAACGAATCAAGAATTTTACTGCGAAAATTTAAAATTTTCAGGTTTGCAATGACGTTTTCGTGTAGAAAGGGTGCTCCGATTTAACTTAGAACACCACAAAAATTGTGAGATTTCGGCTTTTAAATTGAATAAAAAATAATAAATTTTTCATTTATTAAAAACATATAGTTACATGGTGTGCAGGGACATGTAAGTACTCAAAAATACTTAGAGACAGGGCGATGGGTAGCTTTAAAAAAGATACACTCGGTATACTCCAAAGGTACACCCGGTTGAATTTCTATAAAGACAATATAAAACCACTTCCGTAGAATATTGTGGACAAAAAAGTTTTTCCATATTGCAATGGAAGTATATTACAATCATTCAATTTTTTTCTTCTTTTTTTGTACACGGATGAATTTAAAATAAACAATCCTTTAGTATATCGCATTTTATACATTTCAGTCTATTTCAGCTGTGTATTATAATTTTCCATTTACAGAAAACAATTCAAAATCATCAAATTTTTATTTCAGGTGCATTATTCAAGCACGCGGACATTAAATCATTTGGAAATGATAAACGTTTACAAGGTTTAGTTAACACAAAATTAATATTGTTGAAAATGATGAAATAATAGCCGATATTATTACTCAAGATGGCATTTTTCACGTAGGTACATTTTATCCTAGGTATAGTTTTCGGTGACAACTTGGAACCGAACGGTTTATTAGAGTTCAGTAAATCTTTCGTAAAGGCTTTGCCAAGGAAATAAAGAATAAGTCGGAGCGTCAATTTCGAAATTAATTTATTGACGTCTCGTCGCTACGCGATCGTGCGGGCGACTGCAGACATTTTGCAGTATAAGCTGTTAATCAAACAATAGAATGTATAGTAATATTATCGCCAGCGTCCAGATATTTTTCTAATTGGTGGCCGGCACACACAATAGTCGGTATAGATAAATAAATGAAATATTACTACACTATAGTACGGATTTTTCTGAGACTGGGATTTATCATTATTGAATCAAATAACTGGGTTTCGCTCGCGTAACGAACAATTTTTGTGTGTATATATATAGATATAACGCATGATTTATTTGAAGTTCACTATGATTTATGTCACGCAATTAGTTGCTATATCGATTCTGCCAAATTATTTTTTCCGGAAACTTTAAACAATCGTAAAATGAATTATATGGACCCACAGGAGTAGGTAACAGTCTCTCCTACCATAAAAATTATTCATTTGAAAAAAAAAAAATCGTTTGACAACGTCAGCTATGGATCTTTGTTCGTTTTTTCCCTCCTCTCGTGATAGGAGATCTGATACCAGAGAACGTTTGGACATTTCTATTCTTTTGTTTGTACCTCTACTTCAAAATCGTAGACTTTTTCCTATCATTTACTGACACTTCTCGCCTTGAGCAATAATTAATTGCACAACGTGACACAAAGTGTTACCTACACCATTCCACGACACCCTAAAACCAAAACGTTACTTTTTGATCCGCCGTCCGATAAATATTATAAAAAATTCTGGCCCTCTCAGACACTGTTGGTGTTTTCGTTACGAAGAAAAATAAAAAGAGTTCAAAATTAACTGTAATACACACACGAATACTCGTGGTTTACAGTCAACTATAAGCGTCGTCACAAAAAGCCTACACGTTCTACGAGCTGTCTCCCGACACACTGCATGTATTGTTGTTTCTTTTTTGGAATTCGAATGTTTAACAGCCGCAAGATGCAAGATGGGGGAGTGAAACACGCGTCAGACGGAACACAGCGGGGCCCTGCGACCGGTTTATTGTTTTTTTTTTAATTTTATTTTATTCTGTTATGCAAAACAGGCCATGGCCCAACAAGACGAGAAAACGAATACTATTTATATAAAAAAACAATATACAACAAGAGTAGTGTTAACAACAAATATATATATATATATACAACAAAAAGGTAATAACAGGGGTGACCTGGCAAAAACGAATGATTAGAGAAAATTGAAAGTGTCGTCTTCGTTTGCAGGACGCATAAGACGATACCTACTTAGGAGAGTTTAACAAATAGTTTGAAGAGGAAAAAGGAATATTAACAAGGGTGTTACTAGTGAGACGAGTATAGGAACTTTGAAATTTATTAGAGAAAGGAGCGTAGGACAATCAGTTGAACTAGGCAATAATTTGGAAAGGGACGATAATTTAGCAGTACACGCCTTCGATCGGCAAAGCTAGACAGATATAGGAATACAGTATATAATCGATTATTTTACACACCGGCAAACGGCGATTGACAGTGGAAAAACAAAAAAATTTATATATATAGCTGTATAAAATCCGTACAAACTTTTAAAAAACCCTACTTCTTTTACCCCCTCAGAAGACGAATCGTATAAGGAAACTCTGAACAAAGTTTCAAGTCTCTAGACCCAGCGGTTCGGTCCGGACGTTGATGAGTGAATAGGGTGAGGGCGGTCTCCTATACGTGTATAGATATAACATAGTTTTCTTCTCTGACCGAACTTGATCGATAAACAATTACCTATATACTGTATTATAATTAATTGTTATTTTACTGTAATAAGTAAATAAAAAAAGATTCTTACCTACTACTGTATCTTATATTTTAGTTACACAGAAAAAAACAGAGTGTTGTAAATCGGTTACATTCCAATTCTTGTTCCTATTTTTTGATTGGCAGCATAAAAATTATTATTTTCAAGTTCTCGGATTAATTAGATGCATCGTTGATTCAAATCCAATATGATGGGAGTTTATTGTCCTTCTTACAATATGAACTTTTATAAAATGTGACAATTAATACTTTTATATTGACAGACAACTTTTATAGAGCTTTCATAATAAATCTAATATGGCAATGACGCCATCAAACGACTTTCCTAATTACTATTGATTGTAACAACTTCTACACATTATTAGAATGGACGATGCAATATTATTGCGGTAAAACAGTTTTAATCATTTTTTAGCTAAACAAAGGACTTTTTCAATTTATTCGGTAGGTATTCGCCATTATTGGTCTCACTGAGTTCGACCAGAATATTTAGTTATTGTTAGCAATTATTTTTAAAATCTTTTAAATATTTTTCTGATTTTACATTTATTATAAGCAACTATGCCACTGAAATAAATACTTGTATAAAACAAAAGCTTAGGAAAAATGGTCAAATGTACAGCTTATGTGTTTGTAACAAAATTGTTTAAAAGTGTTACCGTAACTATTTTATAGTGTACGAACGATTTACAATGGGGAGGCAAAAAAGAAAAGTGAAAATAATAAAAGTTTAGGTGAAATTTTAAAAAGTAATGAAATATGACAAATTTCTGTCTTTTTCATGATGATTTGGAAAACAATTTGTAACCAGTAGGTAGGTACAATAATTTCAACAATTTAATAATTAAAATTATTAATTATTATGTATAAAACAAAATTTGACTATCACAAACCAACTTCAAAAATATCAACCCAGTAGTTGTTGTAATGGTACCCGATGATGAAATTAACTAAATTCAAAATATGTCACCAAAAGAACACGTAATTGTTTTTTTACCAACTGTCCAAATAATATGAAATTTCTGCACATCTTTTTTGTATTAATGTTTTAGTTATGGTGATAACTCATAATAAATCTATGGGTTTTAATATTTTTTGACGCGTTATTATGATTATAGATTTTAAATGTTTTTTTCATTGTGTTTAAACTAAAAAAAAAATTCAAAATTTTTTTACTTTTGTCACCTCTATTTTTGACATTCCTCACCTTCTTACCAATCGATTTCTTAGATAATGCAGTTTTTGAATAATCAGTAGATTTTTTTGAAACTGTCATTACCAAAATATATTAGCACTGAACTTTTCTTAATATCATCGTTTTCATTATTTATCTTGGCTAACAAATTTATTATAAGATGCTTAAACTACACCTACCAAACTAGGGAGTAGTTTATTTATTTATTAAGGACCAAAATACAAGTGATTCTACACCACTTTACATGTAATTTAATTTTTATACATCATTGACTTCATGGGAAACGTTCTCCTAAAAATATAAAGAAATAAAGAAAGTCCATAGAGCGTCAACCAATTACCAAAATAAAAACATAAATAATAACAACTTGTAGAGCATGTCATACTGAATAGCAATCCAATTTCATTTAAGCTAAATTAAAAAGATTAAGAGTGAAATTTATTTAAAATTAATATTTTTAATAAAGCCAAAACAACATTTAACATTAATTTAATTATTTACAAGGCGGGAGAACATTTCTCACAAAGTATGTTTTGGGTAAAAATGGTATTGACATTGGGGGGCCCCTTAACTACAAATAATTTTGAAAGTAGCAAAAACGTTTAAAAAAATTTAGGTTGGTACCACAGAATGAAAACTGTATTTTAGAAAATATAATAGTTCGCTTATTTGGGAAAAAAATAAATATTTATGAAAAACAATAGAATTTCAGCAAAGTACATTATTATTATTATTATTATTATTAGTATGTTATTAATATTGTAGATAAACATTGTAATACAATATTAATGCAAGTTTTAAAAAATATATACATAAATTATAAACCAAAAATACGTGTAATTATATGAATAATCTTAAGCACTATTTAAAATATACAATATCTATGTAAGAAATGTTGAAACTAAATTAATGAATAAATGTTGTAATTAAGATCATAAAACAAACATACATTCAAAATTATATTATGTATATAAAATGTTTTTCAATGATTCAATAGTCATTTGGTTATAACAAGTCTAGTTCTGCAAAGTTTATCAAATGTACGTATGTAATTGAGCACTAAGATTACAATTAACGATAAAATAACTAAGCGCGCTACAAGAATACAACCGCACAACACTATAGATTATAAAACAGAAAATCAAAATAAAATATTTATACATTTTGAAAAGTTACATACGAGTCAAACATGATAAAAAATTATTAATAATAGGTTTAGTTAAAAATTACATTAAGACTACATAACACTAAATATTTTAGGTTGATGATCTTGGATTTAAATTGGGTTTTTGACTACTTTTTACATAATCCAAAAACAACATTTCAATCCAAGATCATCCATCTAAAATATTTAGCGATACCTATTAGCGTGAACACACTGTATACTTATCTACATGGCAAAATTTTTGAAAACGTATACATAGGGTTAAGTTAGGGGTTCAAGGTAACAATCCATCAGAGGATTACGGGCTGAAAAACTGCATTTTCTTGTATTGTTTTCATGTGAACACCCAGACTTGCCATCATGACACCATTTACTATGGTAAGGTTTTTCCCTGATGAAAAAAAAAAAAAAAGGTTATTTCAAATTATTTATAATTTTTACAATTAAAATAGAATTAAATTATAATTAAACACGAATAATTCAATAAGTCATCATACAATTTTTGAAAATAAATTATGTGTTACTTGTTGTAAACATTTTTGATAATGTTGAAGAACATACTTTTATACTCATTTACTTGTACCGTTTTCTTCAGAGAAAAATATTTATCAAACGCCAAAATAATTAAATTATTAAAAATAAATAGTAGATACATGAATAATAAAAATAGTGCTATAATTTTAAAAATTGACAATTTGTAACTATTTTAGATAAAAAAATTTAAACAACTTTCAATCCAAATTATTTTTCACTATTTTTCGAGATCATTGCTAAACATACTTATAATGTGAACGTATATAATGTCATATGTGCATGTATATAAGATAATACATACTAATTGCTCTAAGGTTGAACACACTGTATCTTTTATTGATTTTTTAAATGATAAATCTGTCTTAAAATAAATACAATACTGCAAAGTTGATACTAACAACTTAGAATTTTTTTTGACGTAGATATTTTCACCAAATGCACTTATAGGTACATTATTAGTTATTTCAATCGTTTCTACAGCATGTTGTTTTGACAAAAAACTAATAAATTTTTCTTTTTTATTGACTTGTGAATTGCGCTTATTTTTGTTTCTTTTTAAATGCTTGATGCGTTCTGATTCTCTAGCGTGCTGATTGTCCCATCTATAGTTAAAACATATATAATGTAATCAAATTATATGGTTACTACATAAAAAAAATCTCACTACCTTATTTGTTTACGCTCTTTTATTTCAAGCTTAGCGTGTCTTCTCTTATAAGTATCATCAGACATATCTTCTGTGCCTTTCATTGAATAACTAATATCAAATGGCTTAACTCTCCAACTGGGCATCTATAAAATCGTAACGATTACAAGCTCATGGTTATCATTAATTTAAAATACATATAAATAGACAGTTGATTTTCATAAATATATGGCTAACAACATAATTTTGACTATTTTTCATATAGAATATTACAAAATCTATGTGTGTAATACAATAAGAGATGTTAGTACATGCATGGCTAGCTGACGTGAGGAAAGAAAACATCTAGTAATGGAACTTTGGTTTCAGTCTATAGCACAGTCTTTTTAATTAATAGTATCTAGGCCACTGACCTTATAGTACTCGGTTAAATTCAGCAAAATTATAGTTCCACAAGGACATTTCAGAAATGGAGACAGGTTTTGTACTTGAAGATAATTATTATATTTAAGACTGATTTTAATTTATAGTATTGTGGTTTTGATAACTTTATGAATGTGGAGATCGGTGTGAAGGGTATGATTTGAGATGTATTGCAAAAACATTAGTTATGAGTCTGAAAATTTTTGATTGAAATACCCGTTCTTTTTTTGTAAATTTTTTGGCAGTGTCACAAAGTTTAATACTACCTAACGGCCAAATGGGTTTAAGGGAATGCTAATGCCTATTTTTAAAGGGACCAAATTTAGGCAATTTCTACCATTATTAATGCATTTAAATGGACAAAATTAATTCTCTTTTCTCATGAAATCAACGGACTTTAAATAACTTTTTTGGATTTTGGATTATTTTACTAGAAAGGATTTGAGGTACAGATTCATTTAACATGGCTGATAATGAGATATGAGGAGAAAAAGTGAATTAAATGACCTTTGGCAAAAAAAAAGAGAATAGGTACTATTTTAAATATTACCACCATGGAAAACTACAGACTCCTATCGGAGAAAAGAGGGATGCGTTGACAATTTTTTTTTTTTTTTTTCTATTTATTAATTGTTACCTACATTTTAGGTAAAAAAAAACTCTAAATAAATGAAAAATATACTGAACGCCTTAGAATCATCACTTAATACCACCATGAACCAATTTTTTTACAACCTAATTAAAATTGTATAACAAATACCTCATAAAAAATTCATATTATTATAATATACTTGATCATTTAATATTGTAACACAGTTTAATTTTTAATTTTTTAAAAGTTTTTAGTTTCTGCTGTATAAAATATTAAACGTAATAAAATAAAACATAAACATAAAATATTAAACATAATAACCTATAAGTACTAATGTTGATGTTTAAGTTTTAAATATTTATTATTTTATTTTGTTTATTCTATAACAATTTTACTGTGGCACACAGTTTAAAAAAAGTTTCTACAACATTTTTTTAGTTTGTACTTTGTAGTATAACTAAATCAAACGTTATGTTATTCAATATTTTAATTTTAATAATTTATAATTTAAATTTATTTTACGTTATACATATCCTGTCAATACATTTTTTATTACAAAAAAAAATAAAAAAAAATTAAGATTTATAGTGTATAAAATGAATAACATGAAACACTGCTATGATAAAGGATTCAACACGTATACTTAGAGAAATTTTAAGGCTTCAAAATTAATGATTTCTGCTAATTTGTTTGTATGTTGTCATTAGATAATTAATAATTTGATTCAGATAAATTGAATCAACTTAAAAAAAAAAAAAAAAAAACATAAAAATAAAAATACCTATAAAATCATTATAATATGTTTGTAATAATGTTAACATTATACAATGTATAATTTATAACATATTATTGTACACTTACTTCTACGTTGGAAGTTTTTTTTACAGGAATGGAGTTGTCTTTTTCAGCATTGTAATTCCCCATTAAAGTATAGTATGGTTCGCCAGTGAGCATAGCCAATTCATAATTTTTTTTTTTACTGCCTACAATTATAAATGATACATCAAAATATGAACTGGTACCAAATATTTTGGAAAAAAATAAAAATAATATTGTTAATTAAACAAAATTACTTTTTTTGGACACAGATTTTGATTGACTAACAACCAAATTTGGTTTTTTAAACACCACGTTTTTTCCGACACTAGACGAGTTTGTTGATGTAATTTGAATGTGTTGTTCTGTTATTTTTTGACGCTCTTTTTCAAGTATTCTAAACTGATCCATTAGTTTTTGAAAATGAGTTCTCTGTGGAAAACTATCGTGATGAACGTGTATATCCTAAACAAACAAAAAACAGATAGGTATATTTATAATGATTATTATTAAGAACAAACTCGGTAGTAATCAATATGGTAATAATGAACAAAAAAATGTAAATACAACATTATTATTATTTCATTCTACACTTTGATCCCCCCCCCAGCAGTTTCTTAATTTTTTGTGTAAATGTTTTTGGTTTTGAAAAATAAAATATTATTGATGTACAGATAACGTACAACAATATGTAACATAAGGAAATGAGTAAAGCAAAAAGAAGAACGAAACATAACACAAGATTTTAAAAATTGAAATAAAAACAACAAGGATTATTACAATATTGAACAGAATGGGAACAGAACATGGGAAAGACAAGAATTAAAAATCGAAAGAAACAAAATTATGGGGTCGTTGTAGATGCCAAAACGAAAATTGTTTAAAAAAATTGTACAAAGGAAATTCAATCATAAAATAAAACCTATAAAAAATTTGGTGGGTGGGTGTACCAAAATATTTAACATTATTTTTAATATTGTAAAAACCTATTATTTTGTACCAGCATCTTGTAATGGTAATGGTACCATAGAATTGGGTAATTGAATAAACTGCGCTTTCCAATATTAGTTTTGTTCCAGCACAGTAATGTAAACTTAAGGCACATGGGCATAGTCAAATACGTGTTCCAGCAGAGCATATTGCAAAAATCTAACAAAATGTTTTCTGTTCCATTCAGCGTTGCAACATGTCAAGTTGTTGGAAACATTAATCTTATGTTGGGAGTTTAACGTACAGTCAGAAGTTATACGCATGCATACAATGCAAACAGTTTTATTATTAATTTTTTATTTTGTTTATTCAGTGATATAAAATTTGATTTCGACTTTTGAAATTTTAATCAGAGAAAATAAATTTCACATACCGAGGTAGATTTTCTATTATTATTATTCCTTTTTATTTTTAAGTTAAATATGATGGATATGGAATTTTTGAACTCTTCATCTTCTTCCTCTGACAATGAATTTTTATTTGAAAGCGATGGCGAAACCTATATAGATGATAGAGAGAGACCAAAAAATCAGTATTATTTTTAGATTGTAGAAAGGTAAGCTTTACTTTTTATTAACCTAACCTACACATTAATAATCATCAATTTTTTAAATTTATAAACAACAAACGGTAAACAAACATTTCCCCTTGCGTTTAAACTGTATGACATTTTTTTTTATTAATCTTAATATTTTAAAAACGTCATTGTAATAATCTTTTTTAGATATAATGACGTAGAGTTTTCGGAACATTTCCGTTACCGCCCTCGTACAGACTAATTAGTCTTCTTCTGATTCTATCAAAAAAATTTGAAAAAATTTTATTAAGATGTATTCTACCCATAGTCACTGATGCAAATATACTACCCAACTCTCATTTTGGATTTTGCAATAGCCATTCTACTGTACACCAAGTACATAGATTACTATGTACTTGGTGTACAGTAGAATTAGCTGATAAAATCTCTTACACAATAGAAGAAAAACTTTATTGTACTGGAACCTTCCTCGATGTCTCCCAAGCTTTCGATAGGGTACGGTATGCAGGCCTACTCTACAAACTAAAACATCTACTACCTAGTCATTACAACTAAATCTTAAAATCTTACTTAGAAGACCGTTTTTTCTCAGTGCGTATAGGCTCAGCCATCTTTTTTCCAACAGGAATCAACGCTGGTGTACCACAAAACGCAGTTACTGTCCCACTATTTTTTAATCTATTCATCTCTGACCAACTTAACTCAAACCAAACCCTAGTCGGTGATTTTGAAGATGATAAAGCTATAATAGCTAGAAGTGCAGACCCAAACTTAGCTTCTCTTTATGTTCACAATCATCTCCACCTTCTTGAAACCTGGTATAGAGAATGGGGAGTAAAAACGAATGAAAGCAAATCCACCCATTGTACTATCACTCTTTTTGACACGGCACATGCCCGACACTATTTCTAAATAACCAAACCTTACCTAATGCCCAATGTGTACGATATCTTGGGATTCACATTGACTGTCGACTTACTTGGGCGCCACACATTAAAAGCAAAATTGTTGCACTAAATAACCACTTTCATCTTCTACGACCCTTATTAACTGCCAAAAAAATAAAACTAACCAATAAATTATTAATTTATAAATTACTCCTAAGACCCATCTGGACATATGGTATCCAGCTATGTGGCGCAGCTAATAAAATATCTAACATTAACCGTATTCAAAGGTTACAATCCAAAATTCTTGACCTGCTTAGATAAATTGTAAAAATGTAAAAAAAAAAAATGTAAAAGTGTGTAATATAGTCTAACTACTATCCTGTACAAAGTACCTCCAATGGAAGGTCTTTTCACTCCGTCATTCCTGTGTTATTTGTTATTTTATCAATTAAGCTTAAGTTCAAATTTGTAACAGATTGCTAGATAAAGAATTAAGTTAAAAAAAAAAAAAAAAATAGTATTCTGTGGGAAAATATTGATAAGAAACATTGGTCCATCACATCACTCCAATCTAAAAGTTACACAAATCCAATCACTAACAATGTTATTTATTGTAACAATTTCCATACTCTTGCCCAAGTATATTGTAATTATCTTATTGATAATTAACAATAAAGTTATTGAACAAATTCATTTGACTGTTTTTCTCGCGGTTTTAATCTTCCGAGTTCTACTAATAAAACTAAAATAAGTTTATTCGCTAGTAGTTTTTTTTTTTTTTGGAAGTTTATATTTTAATCGTTCTATACTTTTTCCACAAATACAAAAGTTTTTATTTAGGTTATAAGTATTGGGTCGAAGTCTGACTTTTGGGTTTGGACAAAAAAAGCGAAATATTTAACAAGTTCATATCAAGGTGTAAGT
This sequence comes from Hormaphis cornu, assembly GCA_017140985.1. Classification (NCBI taxonomy): domain Eukaryota; kingdom Metazoa; phylum Arthropoda; class Insecta; order Hemiptera; family Hormaphididae; genus Hormaphis; species Hormaphis cornu. The sequence goes on from CM029361.1 coordinate 3,060,093, forward strand.
ATTGTATTACTTTTGAATGTGCTTCTAATGTGTACTATCTAAACAACCCAGAACCTTTGATGAATTGTAAGCAGGGATTTTTATGAGAACCTTTGGCGCATACTGTAACATTGACCTGAATGAGCCACCGTCTTGGTATGAACTTATACACGACCGCTGAACTTCAGATACGGTAACATTTTAAACCGTAACACCTTTACAACACTCGGTTCAAACCGTGTTGAAAAACTGTACTCAAAACTGTTTGGAACCAACAGTGTGAACCAAGTGCAGCACCGTGATTTTAACGTCGTGTCGAACTGTGTCTGCATTGTTACTCGGGTACGTAAGGGTGTACTACAGCATACGCTATCGGTGTAATTTTCTAAACGTTGCACACCCGGGACCACTTCTCAATCCGCCTCCGCACGTGTACGCCGGAAGAGGCGGACAGCTGGTAACACAACGAGAAGAAAAATAAACTGAACAAAAATACCACTCACCAAAAATTTAACGCCGTAGTCGTCGTCACGCGGCGGCACCGCCGAAACATCGTTTTCCTCGTCCTTCGGCTTGCCTCTTCTGACCACTTTACCGCCGAGGTTCGCGGAGCCGATCTTTGAGTTTGACATCGCGGCCGGATGAGTTGTTTGGTCGTTCTTGTTTTTTTCTTTTTTCCCCCCGGAGCTCAGACAACGATTACGAGATCTCTCCGGTGTGGTCGTCAAACCGGGGTTGCGATCGCGTACTATACGGAAACGACGCGTTACGCGGTTCGGGTGAATCGCGACGCGGTACGCGGACCAATTGTGAACAACACCTAGCGACTTCAGAAATCCGGAACGAGGGCGGTCCGTCAACGAAAGCGTTCGCGGAATCGCGAACAAAGCGAAACGAACCGCGACGAAATAATATTAATACGTTTAATAATAATTGTAATCAGCGCTCCTGCGCAAACACACACACACACACTCGTGTATACCCGACGTGTCGTAGATAAAATATGAAGTATACAGCCGTGATATACGTCCTATATTATACACCTGCTACTCCGAACCATGAACATTTACTACATGTAGGTCCCCGAACAATGGCCGCGGCGCGTGAAGACGCCGCCGACGAGCGACGTAACGGTCTTACCAACCTACGCATCCACGGCACGGACGGCCGGCGGCCGCATCATCGCTATATATTGTTATTATTATTATAGTGATTACTTATCATGGCTCGCTACTATAGATCGTCGGCATAATAATAACCACGGTATATTTTAAACCGTGTGATAATAACTATGTTCCGTTTGGAGATTTTGAACGATTAAATTTTAAGAGAATTACGATTTTAAACGTCTGTGTTTAAAACAAAACGTTGCTTAAAATCTCCGGTATAAGTACTATAGGGCACGTATAACGGCTACGTCGCCGTTCTGCGACTCGTTTATCCCTTGTAAAAAACATTAGTGCAGAATATGGCGTCTTCATACTATCGGTCGTCACGGAAAAATGAAAAAATTTATAGAATTATTCTTTAGAGTTTGGAATGCAATGCAATCTGCTAACACCTCTCATTAAGGAAAGTGTCTGGGAATCGACACAATTTCCCCTGCTGACGAATTCTAGTTACAAACGAACGGAAATCTTCTTTATCATTTTGCTTCATTCCATTAAAAATATCTCGTTCATAGCGTTTACTGCTTTTAGTGTTTTTTACATTACTTTTAGTAATGTATTTTAGCAGTTAGACAATAATCCTTGGTATATTGATAAGCATCGGAATCGTCAGGATAAGCAGTTACTTTGGGTAAAGAAAAATACTTATTTTTGAATATATTATATATTATGAATATATTATTATGTTATGAGTATATTATATTATTTATATACTTTACATTATAATGTAGAGTATATAATCAAGTAGAATATTATATTTACTATTCATAAATAAAAAATAAACGTTAAATTTTTCATCAATTTTGGAAACACAGTATAAATTAATTTTATTTTCATTTTAATATTAAAATAACGTAATAAAATAATTGAACACAAATAGTATACGACGAGTATGTAAACGCATGTTTAAAATCAATGATTTAATAAGCCCGTCATATTCCACTGGTGTTCCATTTCACGTTTTCCACCAATAAGATTTGAAAGACGTCTAGAAATTAAGTTGTTTTTAATTATTTGAAAAAATAAATACGTTACTTGAGAACTTTTTACTTATTGTCAAACCTATGGTAAAGCGTACAAAAAAGGCATGAAAGGATGGAAAGAAAGAGATAAAGTAAGTTACCTCTCTTACTTCCTTTCCTTTTAATACATCGACCCCCCTTCCTTTCCTTACATTTTTTGTTTGTTTATTACTAAATGTTTACTATACGTAAAATTTCGCTGTTCAAAATTAGCACGCCACTCGGAGGTACGACATCCTATCCTACATCGCAGAATTACTATTAATTTTAGCAAATTGTTTTAATTGCTTTATAGCTGTTCAACTCAGCACCGATATTAAATCGATAATAATAAACTACCTACATCATTAAATCCTCTCAAAAAAGTATGAACTGGAAAAAAATCGATTTCCAACAACTTTTCGCTACCTATACTGCATGAGACGATGGGAGCACTCTTTACGCGTGAAGTTTAGAAATATAACTAATATTTTTAAAAATTTTTGCTAGTTTATAAATCTATAGATTAAATTTATAATACGTGGTAAACATTAATTCCATTGCAACGTGTGAAAATGAAAGGGAATCATTAGGTTACTATTAACGTTTTTTATAATAAATAGTTATAATACCCATTCCATCAACGGTATTTATTGATGATTTTACAATAGAAGTCATTTTTAGTGTACGCAATAAAAAAAAATTTCAAAAAAAAAGTTTCAAACAAAATAAATGTTAACTTTTAAATGCGATTTGAATTCGATTCTAAAAATTTCACTTGCTCTGGATCCTTATAATGTATAATTTTATGCTTTTTGTCAGAACTGTTTTGTTTACTCAAATTAGTTCAATCGGGAATGTCTTGATTTTTAAAATTAAATTTCTAGTTTTAAGTGTACCTTATTATTATGATTATGTTGTATACATTTTATCATTATTAGTGCTAGTATAAAATAATATTACATACAGTTATTTATCATACAGTTAGTTATTATATTATTATTAAATATATTATACATAATTAGAAACTTACCATTTTCTCCGTTTAGAATTTTTTTTCCGATTTTTGTACTTATTTACTAAAATTTTATGATTTGTGTTTAAAATTAATATGTTTTGTGTACTTTTAATGTGTTGCTTGAACGATGAAAGCCCAAGATAGCCCAAGTAAGTGAAGTAATCCTTAGTGCAATGTCCATCAGTTATTAAAAAAATTTTAATTTTAAAATATTTATGTAGAATTTGCTGATTTTGCAATTGACGTCGTCGTTCTCGTCACATAATTAAAAAATAATCAAATCTAAAAACAAGTTTCGATCTAAGAAAATTTTATTGACATCTGAGGTCTCAATGTGGTGTCATAATCACCGTTATAGAAAGTATATATTGACGTTTTACATTAATTTTGTAATGATTATGACGATTCTTTGAAGTACTCAGCTTACAAAAAAACTTTAAATGGTTTAAATTATTTGAATAAAAATTATTCCTTAGTTATCAACAGTTTTAATTGAATCTACAAATTGTTTTAAATCGATATAATTTTCAAAAAAAATATTTAATGAACAATAACTTATAAGTAAAAATAGCGGGTAACAGACGATTATTTCAAAATATTTTTATTTATTCAAAAAATATAATTAAATTAGGAAAGTTAACCCAATTTTTTTTTTTTTCAGGTATTTTAATTAATAAAATTGAAAGGCAGATTTGTGAATTTCAACAATAGGTACGAGAAAACTATAATAAAAATAATATTAAATTATTGTAAATATTTTTTGAAATATCGTTGTTGGTAAATTCAATTTAAACTTTGAAACTGCAGGTAATAATGTAAGTGATCTATATTAACGCGAACTTTTTTTTTTTATTCTATTTCATTTTAAATTTATTTAGACAAATAATTTACTTACACTTTGCGTTTCTACGCCCTAAATAATTAGAAAATAGAAAATAGTTCATAATTTAATATAATAATATCATATGGTGTTAACAATAATATTATAACGCCAGAATGGTGACCAATAAGAAACCCCGCAAAAAGGGACAACCGTAAGGGGGTATTAAGATTTTTTTCTTTGGGTGGGGGATTTGATGCATTTTTTTCAAGGGAAATTCTCCAACAAAACAAATTCAAAACAAATAGTAGTGTTGTTTATACAATTCGTGAACTTTCGGGGTGCTGAAGCCCCCTCGCCCACCCCCTCTCCCCCCATAAATACCCCGCTGGGGAAGACACAAAACTAGGAAGAAAAGAAGACAAAACTACATATAGAGGAGATTTGGAGTTATATGTAGACACCTTTACAAAAAGAGACAATGCCGCCAAACTTACATGCTTTACCATTATGGCCACCTACAGTATGAACATAAATTTCACGTACAAAAAAAAAAAAAAAAAATAACTCAATTAATATTAATTACGTATTAAAGTTTCCATAGAACTTATACTTAAATGGAAAAAGTTGTAAGAAGGTATATCAGATAATAATGTGAACATTATCTAAAACTGTTGGCTTTGAATTTTTTAAGTTTACCAAATATTCATTTACAGTTGGTCAATCGTAACGGTTAGGTTGGTTTTAAGGGGTACCTACTTTAAGGGAGATAATCATTTTTTAAAATGTCTTGTAAGAAGATAATGGTTTAGATTTCTACTCATGGTACCGCGGAACAATTTTTACGTCTAAATTTGATTAAATTAATATTGATAAAATATTAAAGTGTAAATACGCAAAAGTATTATTAATAAACACGGCCTCACGTCAAGATTCATTACGTCTGCGCAGTGGCGGCTCGTGGGGTTCATTGAAGGTGGGGCACAAATATTTCCTTCTTTTTCTACTATGACAACTTTGAACTTTGAACTTTTAAATTCTCTAGACTTTGTTTTCTTAATTTGTATTATATTTAAATTTGGCATTGGCCTACCTTCTTTTTTTATTTCAATCTTTTTCTCAAGAGGTAAACTTGAAAAGTTGATACTCAGTAAATGCTCGACCGTAACATATGTATCCATGATGAAAAATAATAAAAATATTTAATAAATCAGGTATTAATCACTATACACTATGCCACCATAAACTAAATAGTAAAAATACTTATTTTATAAACTTATAAAAAAGCGCACCGACAAATGACAGTACAAAAGTAAAAAACATTTAATAAAATAAACAAAGAACACTGAACAGAATTATTAGAATGAACAATTAATTATTATCATGTTTTTAAAATATGTATGTATAAATTTTGTTCCATGGAAGACGGTCGACAATAACAATACGAAGGCGATAAGACCGACGAAATCTTGTAAATCGTAATAAAAATAGAATTCGGGCACACTCCGATTGTGCCCGGTAATGCCATATTAATTCGTGTCTAAAAGTGGGGGAAAACTAGTACTGTTGATCGGGTCATCGGGGCACAACTTCGTTGTGCCCGCCGCCCAATGCGTATAATGTAGTATGCACGTAACGTATCTAGGAGCACCCGTATTCGATAAAATTTTTTTTTCGATAATCGATAATATACCAACTACCAACTACGATTTACATTATGATGGAAGAAATACCTATTCAATTTTAATAATTTAATATAAATTTTTCTTCTTTCTTCTCAATGTTTTAGGTGGGGCACGTGCCCGTGTGCCCTATAGCACGAGCCGCCACTGCGTCTGCGACTTAAAACAATCTTTTCTGATTTTTCTCAAAATATCAAATGGAACAACTTGCATAGTTAATATTATAAGGCATTTCGAAATCTTAAAATAGGTATTATGGGTATTGGTATAGGTATTGTATATGATACACAGCATAAATAAGTTTATTCATGTGTTTTAGGTAGTTATAAATGAAGTTATTAATGAATAATGTTAACCACAATAGACCGTGCCCACCGCCACGGACCGGTCCTTCTGTATTTTTTTTAGATTCTGAGCGTAGTGAATAATGTATTGTTTTTACAATGATAAATTTGGAAAATGGACTTGGATTGTACCACACTTAAATATGTTTTTGTGTTATGATCTAAAAAGTAAAAATTGTTTTGACCAGTAGTTTCGGATATCTGCTTGAAATTTCAACATTTGTAATAAATTTAACGGATTAAGATTTTGATTTTAAAATATATTTTATTTGAAACATTTTTTTATTTTTTGAGTAATCCCTCTCCCGAAAACGACGTTTTGAACGTAATCGTCACTATAAAAAAATAAATGTCATTTGGGGAGAAAATTCATTTTGAGTTACTCAGAGTAACTCACTCAGAAACGCCTAGCGGTGGTACCTATCGGAATAGTAAATACACTATTTAAATTTTATTTACTTACCTATGTCTTTGCTGCGCACGGCACTCGCTGATGGGATTGTGGGTGCTACCAAATAACAAAATGTTTCTATTTGAGAGATTTATTTACATAAACTCGAGTCTTCGCTGCACTCGGCTATCGCTGATCGTTTTATAGGGGCTATCATATGACTTTACCTAAAAGAGTCGTGTTTCAAGTAATACCTAGGTAGTACTAACTAATATAGTACCTATCGGAATAGTAAATTCACTATTTAAATTGTATTTACTTACCTAAGTCTTTGCTCCGCACGGCACTCGCCGATGGATTTGTGGGTTCTGCCAAATAACAAATTGTTTCTATTTGAGAGATTTATTTACATATACTCGAGCCTTCGCTGCACTCGGCTCTCCCTGATCGTTTTATAGGTGTTATATGAGAAAATTCATTTTGAGTTACTCTAAGTTTTTAGGTTCTAAGTTGAAATGTAGTTTTATGGTTAGGAACAAAAAAATTACTCGTAAAAATATTTGTATTAAATTCGAGTGTAAAAACTGAAACCTAACTTCAGTCACAAAACCAAAACAGCATGAACAAATTAGATATTGAAAACTCCATTCTTAATAATATTCTGTACTTATATTGTACAATTTGTATCGAAATATCTTCAACAAATTAAACTGTCGATAGTGAAAATTCTGACGATTCAAAACGTTTTTTTACGAGATAAGTTGATTTTTACCTTGTATATTTTTATGTTAATTTTATTTATTTATAAACTTCATTATATCATTTAAAGATGTCAATATTTAAGCTTTAAACACTCAAGTCATTGCCAATTATTAATTTTGAACAGAGCAGTGCTGCTTCGCTCTCCACACCCTTTATGGTAGCCGGTACTTAAAATTTCAAAGTTATCATGTAGGTACATTGCGACACGTTAAATAAATAAAACCGTTGTTGAGTACCTACTCGAAAAAAAAACTTAGATAATCGATAAAAGGATGCAAAAACGCAAAGTCAACAAAATAATTTTATACATTTAATGCTGTAAAACTATTATTTTAACATTTAAACATCTTACCACTACTTGTAATTATTGTCAATAAATCATCGAAAACATCTTTAAAATTAAAAAAAAAAAAAAAAATTATTGAAAAATAAATATTTAAGAGAGCAATAAAGTGTTTATGGGCTTGTTCTTCAACCTATCAAAACTTTCATATACTTGCGTGATTTTATACTTCAATATTTCCTTACTTTTGATCTTTCGTAATTCCGTACGTAGTCACGTTTTTTTACAAATGTGATTTAATTATTCTAGTAACCTTAGCACTGTAAAATATTTCTGAAGATTGAAGCGGATCAAGAAATTTTATTTTGATTTTACTATTAATGAAATCTAGCAAAAGTAATTCACGGGTAATTACAAATTATCACTTACCTAATAACGTATATATAAATTCAAAAACATTTTAATAACAGTCTTAAAAAAATTTTCTCGTGCTGTTAAAATAAAAGATTTTATTTTTAAACTTTAAATTTTACAAACTTATGTGTGTTATAATTTTTTATAAAAATAAAATATGTATTACCTATATCGAATACTAGTGTATGAGCAAAATATATTTAAAGCGTAAAACGAGCTTTATTCGAAATTGTTGTATTTGTAGGCAATTTCAGATTGTTTACAAATTTAATACCTATAGGATAGGTACAACTTCAAATTCAACTTTACAAAACAATGTTGGCATCAATCTACACACGCGACCTAGAAATTGACGGTTTTCTTCGAAAAAATAACATTTCATCAGCATAATTTGTGTTAAGTTTTGTATAAAAATATCCGTAATGTTTTTGGGTTATTTTGAACATCACTGTTTTAGCCAAAAAATATATTGTTTGAACAGAAATAGTAAAAATTTGTAAATAAAGTTTTATACAAACTAAAAATCAAAATGGTTTTTTTATGATCTTATAAGTAGTCTTGAATAAAATTCGATGCACATATTGCAATAAAATTTATAACTTACTACTTATACTTCTCTTGAGTAATGAACATGCTTTTAAAAAAATTTATTCATAAATTTTTTAACATTACTTCAATAGGTAATATTATTTTGAGTTGGTCTTAATATTTCGAATCACAATATTTTTTTAACATTGTTACACTGATTACAAACAAGTTAGTACACTCTTCAACTATTTTGCGTCATAAAATAAAAGAAGAAAAAGTATGAATTTGTTACCACCGTTATGACAACATGTTTTACGACAAAGGGAAAATCTTGAGAAGGAAACAAATATCACGTATTAATTCCTCCTTTTACTTTATAGGTTATATTGATATTTTTTTTTACAAGTATTGAAAATGTTTTATAGTACCTGAAGCATCGGTTGGTGTCATACACGAAACCATAATGATAAACATTATTATTATGGTCGTTTCAGTTAACTTTTTTGATGCCATTCTGTAACTTTTTTTAGTAGGCAACACCTGTTTTTTATTAGAGTTTTTACGAAACAGAGAGATGTGTAGTAATTTGGATAAAATTAACTAGTAAAACCAATTTTACTTAAAATTGTAAGTAATACTTTTTAAATTTTTTTTTTACTGTTTACTTTGTATATTTAACTTAATCGTTTATAATTCTATTTTTTATCATCGACAAAAAAAAAACTATGATTAAATTCTTAAAAATAAATTCAAGAAGTTGACTAAGTATCGCAAAAATTGCAATAAAGAGGTCGTATACACAATAAACAAACACAAATTAAAGACTAAAACACTGAAAAATGTATAGTTTAAGATACAAATATGATTAAAATTCTAAATCATCAGACGTTATATCTATATTTTTTATCCCCTACCCAATCATGAAAATAAACCACAAATATATCTAATAATTTTAAGTATTATTATATTTCCCACTACCTACATACAGTGTGTTTCTCTCAAATGGTAACACTAAATATTCAAGTTAGATGATCTAAGTTTGAAGTAAGAATTTTTTTTAAATGATGGGAACATGTTCCTATACATTTTGGGTCAGTTTCTAAAATTTCAATCTAAAATCTAAATATTGAACGTACATAAAATTAAAAGAAATTCTGGAGGTGGGCATTGAAAGAACAAAAATTAGATTTATGTTTTTATTAAACGAAAGAATAGCTAGGTAGTAGGTATACAAGCTATAAAAAATAAATTTGTAAGCTACAAAATTATATCACGCATTTCAACATAAAATTTAATTTCAGTTGAAATAAAACTAACACATTAGTCATACTTACTTTAAAGGTACACGTCATAACGTCATAGTAAAAACCAAATTTTCTTTGTTTCAAATTCTATTTATCTTAATAAATATAAATTTGAAAAAAAAATTAATTCTACCCAAGTTTACTAAAGAATAATAAAAAATTTTAAAAAAAAATTTACTGTAACACAACATATAAAAACAAATAAACACGTACGATTATTAGCTCGTCGAAATAAACCTGCAGAAAATACACAACAATTTATATCACAGTCGTCAAATAAAAAAAATCTGTTTTTTCACATGATTTATACAAGGCTATGATGTGTGCAGACATTCCTTTTCATAAAATTTCTAATGTTCAATTTCGATCGTTTCTTGAAAAATATACTCTTAACGACATTCCTTGTGTGTCTGCGTTGAGGAAAACTTATACAAATAATTGCTACTCAGAAGCTATAGATCTAATTAGAAAAGACGTTGTTGGAAATAAAATATGGGTTTCCATAGATGAAAAGACAGATGTACAAGGGAGATATATTGCAAACGTAATAATCGGAACTTTGCTTAAGAATGGAAAATTTTCCTATGAATTTTATTTGATTTTTAAAGGTAGGACGGAAATGATGAAAATATTGATGGAACTGCACCATTCTTTAATAGTAATCAATGAGCTCCAGGTTTAACTTGTAAGTCCTGTTCAGTAAAATGAATACTACATATTCGACTCCATTAGTCAATGGAGCAAGTCTGCTTCAAAATGTTTTCTCTTTATAGCACTTATCAATTTTGTCATCAACTCGTTATTAGAAACGGGAAATATATGATGATTCAATTATAAAATTAAAATAATTGGAATGACTAATTTTACTAGTTATTAGTATTAATACATAATATTGTCATTATTGTATAATGTATATAATATACAATATGCATAAACAAACAACATACAAAGTATTTACCTATTAAGTATAAGTTATTATATTTATAACACACTTATTTTTTATATATATATATATATATTATATACTGTAACTTACCGAAAGAAACTTATATTCTGTCCAGCTTGATACCTGTTTGTGCATCCATATGCAACACACGAAACGGCATTTTAATTATTTTTCTAACACTTGTACACTACACTGACTAAGATTATAAGTTATAACCTAATACAATATTAAAAGACAAGTGAAAGACAATTTTATATTAAATAATAAATAATCAATTGTTAAAGAATAATATTCAATATACCACAGATATAATATAGCACAGAACTAAATAATGTAATGTTCAAAGTTTTGCCAACCGACAAAATGGCGGCGACTGATAAGCAAAGCTTCGGTAAAATCACAGATATGTACAACTTTAGTCCGCGACAGGAAAAGTGGCCCCTGTGTACCGCGACCCGTTGCCGCTTCCTCACCCGTGAGCCATTGGTTCTCAACATATGCCGCTTACTGCGTGGCTGCGCCGCTTGTATAATACGCATTTTATAAATATAAAAAGAAACATTTAGTTGATTTGGGGCACCTTACCGGCTATCTACAGCAGCTGTCCAGACTATATATAGACTAAAAAACCAGTTTTTACTGGAGTGTGTGGAAGACAGCTGCAAAACGTACTGTGGTAGGGATACAGTGATGCACATAATACATATAGAGTACAGACCCTATGACCCTCGTCTTTTATCGTTCAGTCTGTTGTTCACTGTCCGTTCGTAAACAACAATTTTTTACGCTACTTTTTCTCCTCCGTACTCATTTAACGTTACTGTATAATTATTTAAAAATGTCGTTTGTCGATTAAAATACTCATTGCCAGAGTAAAAAAATTATTTATAGTGTGTATATATTTTTAAAACAACTGTCAGAGAAATCAGATTTAACGGCTGATTAAGTACCTAATGCCACGAGAAAAAAAATACGAGCTGGATGAAATCGCGTTGGAAGAAGGTCATGAGGTAATCCATCTATCACCTTACCATTGCAAATATAACCCGATAGAGTTAATTTGGGCTCAGGCGAAGTGGCGAAGAAAAACAACACGTTTAAAATGGTTGACCTTGAACGTCTAACACATGAGGCATTGGATGCAGTGACAGTAGATGATTGGAAGAAATGCGTCCGTCATGCAGAAGAAATTCAAATTGAAGACAACAAAAAAGAAATTATGCAAGACACCATGATCGAACCAATAATTCCGAATGACAGTGACTGGAGTGACGACGACGATCAAGATGATGACGAAGGAAATAGAGAATAAAATATTTTTATTATTTGTTTTAATTTTTTAATGTTTTTTGTTTGGTTTGAATACACAAATTATTTGTTTTTAAAATATTGTAAGTATTTTCAGTAAATTAATTATTAATTCAAAAAAACGCGGCAATAAGTTTAATTACGTTACGCACCACTGAGGCGAAACGGCCGCTAGGTTCGTGGCGGGCAGGGGCCACTTTTTCTGTCGTGGACTCACGAAGTCTATAAACTTATAGACTTCGTGCGTGGACTATAGATAGCCGTCTCGACCTTATCATTGATGCACGGCCACCATATGCCAAACTGGCAATGTTTACATTTTACACCTTATCACAGAAAATAATCATATCATACTAATATCCACAAATACAATATCAACTCTGAAAAAACTAAGGAGTTTTTTATACATTGTCATTAAAATCGACATTATAATATAATATATTATAATATATTTCTACTATTTTTATACAAATCTGGTAGCATCGTGTTCCGCGTATGGCTGTGTAAACAGGCACACAAAAGACACCAAAAATCATTTTTTTACGTAAGTAAATTTTAATAAATTTAGCCGTTCAAAATATTTATCACAGAAAACATTTATTTTTGCAGATTTCCACTAAGAAATCCAGAGCGCAATGCCAAGTGGATTAAAGCTGTAGGGCGAAAATATTTTATTCCAACAAAAAATTCACGATTGTGTAATAAACATTTTGTAAAAAGTGATTTTAAAACTTCAGTTGGTGGCAGCTATAAATTGTTATTGCTTGATGATGCTGTACCATCAATATTTAATACTTCTGTAACAAACGCCAACAAAAAAGTATTGCTCAGAATTTTACCAACCCACTAGAAGCCAACACACAGATGTGTTATATGATTCTAATACTACCGAGTTCTCTACATCAGTTCAAGATGAACCAATTGTGTCTTACTCCAAAACGAATCGTGTGTTTTAAAAGTGGTGAAGAAGAAATTCCATTAAATATCACACCTTCTAAATGTAAAATAACAGTATCACCTTATAAAAAAACAACTTCAAAATTAGAACTTAAAAATAAATTAAAAACACAAGGTAATACAATCAAATTATTAAAGCAACAACTTCGAAGTAAAGATATTAAAATTAATAATTTAGAAGGTCTTTTAAAGTTACTTAAAGACAAACAATTATTAGACATAGACTCTCAAGAAATGATGATATGCAAATTTGGCGAACTCTCTCAAGAAATCTTTACTAACATTCATAAAAATCAAAATATTAATCCAAAAGGTAGACGGTATAGTAAGATAATTAAAGAATTTTCTCTTACATTAAATTACTACTCACCCAAAGCTTACGAGTATGCACGGTTAGTTTTTTCCTAAGATGAGCTTACAAAATAAAAACATATTGTATTTAATAATACTAATTAGTACGTTATATTTTGTCATGTTTACAGGTCAATATCAATGCTTCCTAATTCAAAATCCATAAGGAACTGAACTTCTTCTCTTAATGGCAAACCTGGATTTTTGCAAGAAGTACTCAATTCTCTACAAACATTAGAA
>CM029361.1:3089207-3104838 GCA_017140985.1 Hormaphis cornu
ATTTGTAAATTGTGTGAATAAAACAATTTTTATTGCTGCATTATAAATTGTTCTACAATTACTATTATGATAGTTGAATTATCTTAGATCATTATTTGAAATAATTAATTTCCTAAAAAATCAAAAGTATCAGTAGGTAGGTTGCACGTTTACAAAAAAAAAAAATTATAATATGTCTATGGTCGTACACTAGACGGGTACGCACATTTTATTTTATGTAAGTGGTTACATGTAATATATACACCACTTGCGCGTCAAAACGCTTGCGGATTAGCCTCTCTATATTACTCTATGATACTAATGCATTTTACCAACCAGTGTTTTTTGTTTTTTTAAAAACCTTTATTTTTTGATATGAAAGTAGACAGACTTGAAAAAAAATTCGGACACCCTCCGTTTTTTCGGCATTTTCGAAAAATGAAAAACCAAAAAAATATCAAACTTAAATTAAGAATTGTCGAGATACGTTCTTTTTCGTAAACCGCTAACACGACTGTGTCCCAGCGCGAATCGGACGATGTTGCACATTCGCAAAACGCGGTACAATTGAAACTTACGCCAATACATTAAAAATGAATATAATTTACGATATTGTCGCGCCCGCTTGCTAGGCGCCGTCGATACGTTCCGCAAAACACGATTATATCCTAGTTCCAAACCACAAAACACCACTGGATCGTTTAAACTTATCAATACAATTTAAATGTTTTACATTATATAGGCATGTTAAGAGAAAAAAAAAAAAAAGGCTATAACTTCATAAATAAGTAAGCCCGACAAACAAATAGTCTCCCGTTTTACACTTACTACCGGGCGTCGGCGACCGCTGAACTTGTGTTGTTCCGAGAGCTGGCAACCGGCGACGAACGGACGATAAGTCGAGTGGACGGCGGCACACGTATTTCGCGACGGGCGAAAACCAAATTTAATAAAAAAATCTACTTTTTACTCGCCGTAAAACTCGTATACACACGAAGCCAGCTGAAAAGTGAAAAAACCACAACGGCGGCGTCGAATTGCGGTGAATTACGCTGCTACGGACTGCACGGAAATGCAGGGTACACACACACACACACACCCACACACACAACTAGCGTCTACCATGTAAACACATTTAAGAACCGTCATAAAAATTACAACTGTCTTTGGTTTTTTCATCGGTCTACATATATCGTCCCTGGACCCTTTGGTCGAGAAGAACAAGTGACGCAATCCACATTGAATTGCGCCTTTGGGCCGCTGTCGTGATAACCGCTTGATATCCAACGAACCGATAAGCGGATAACGATTTCCTCGAGGTTGGAAAACTTTTTCCTGCACACCGTCACTCTTCATTCGTTTGTGCAAATTACTTTTTCGTCTCGGAAACCGCGGAACTGTCGCCGCCGCCGCAGCCGCAGGTCAAGCCCATCATTTTTGTCGTCGTTTCCAGTGTTTTTGAACGAGATTACCAGTGTCTGTTACTAGGTTTTTCGATAATGTTTTGATTTCGGATTTTTTTTTGTTACAAAATTCTGGTTTAGTTACAGCAGGTGCGTACAAAAATATTGGTCACCAAACTTCGGGTGAACGATGGATAAAATGCTTTTGAAATTTGAAAGTTCAGAACAAATGAGACAAGTGATTTTTTTGTTTTGAATGCTACAAAAACCCGTAGACTTATGTTAAACACAAATTGAACGTATCTAATCATGTTACGGCCTTTTCCCTTTTTAATCCTTTTAAACGTGGTTAACGCCAACATTGATAACCAAGTTGTCTATGGTTGTTGTTAATGAAGTCACACTCTGCCAGACAGTATTGTCAATAAATTTAGGTGCCTATGGGTGACATAGTAATAAGTAATTTTAAATTTTAAAATATTTTAGATTTTTTAAACCAAATTTCGCTTTTCTAAAATTTAATCCACAACAGCACTACATAGTTAAAATTCCGTACTGCGTACAATTTTAGGCCCTGGGTACAAAGTTATGTAGGTACCACAGCATAGTGCCACATTATTATTGCATAGAAAACAGAAAATACATCGACACTATTATTTTTATCAAACGAAACCTTTTTAGCAGCTTTGTTTAGTCTGTGAATTTTCTAGTTTTTATACAGACTTCTCGGGTTAAGAACAAAACAACTCTAGATAATTGATCAATAAAAATACAAATAAACACAACAATTGTTACGACATGGAGCAAGTTTTATTCTCTGCTGTAAGTATTAGAATATGCAAAATTTGCATTAAACAAACACACACAATGCCGTGGTACATAGGTACTAAGTATAACATAACAGACAATATACCTATGTATTAAATTTTTACAAATACATATTTTCCTACAATAAATATCCCTATTATTACTAAAAATCCATTCGCGTGTATAAAAATTGTCTTGTCGAAAATTGACTGATTTTTCAAAATGTTCAACAAAGCGTAGAAACTAACTGTGACGCCGGATGTCCACAACCTTGACTAAAAATGAGACATGCAAATATCAAAACAATATAATGACCGAATGAGTAAATATTTGAGGAAAGTTAGGTGGGCGTCAGATACTCTCCACCATATTTAGCTTGTTTAAAAGTTAATTATTATTATTTAATTGTTTAAAATTAAGACGCTTTAAGCAATTCAATTTCGATTACTTACTTATGTAAAAATTTAAATAAATTTGAAACTTTTCTATGTTTTGTAGGACACAAAATTTTAAACGGAAGTTAATTACAAAATGTGTAGTTTTAATTTTTGTAAAATATGAAAATAACATTTTGTTATTGAGATAGATTTAGGTAAAAACATAAATAATTAGTAAATTATAGTGTGCCGTGTTTTACAAATTTAAAATTTTTTGAAACAGTAGATTGGTTATTTTTTGTTTAAACCGAAGGGTTTGTTGTTGATTCAATTTCAATATCTATTCAACATTGTTTTATTGATGACGGGCAAAAAACTTTACCACAATCTAGAAAATACTATTTACTACATTATTGAATTACTTACGTTTCGTGGACACATCACAGGCATTATAATCCAAGGTAGTGGGCCATATCCGGTCGTTTGAAACAATATGTATAGTACAAGAATTACAATAGTTAGTAAATCATTTTTAACATGTATGAACATTAATATTTCCAGCAAAACTACTGAAACAAATAGTCCGAAATCCGATATGCATAGTAACCATTTCTTCTCAATAACAACAACAAGTATCAAAGCTATAATTGTCACACACATCTAAAAATAAAAAAATAAATTAAAAATTTATGGTTGCTGTATGGTTGCTGCGCGGTTGTATTAATGAATATTTAAATTTTGTACCTGCATGTAATTAAAAACAAAATCTTGATGTATTATTTTTTATATCTTATAATTATATATTCATGTTAATAGTAATAATTGAATAATATTATAATTAATTATATATACATATAATATTAAAAAAAACAACAATTGTAAAATACAGTTTTTTTTTCTGTTTTTATTTACACTGTGTATAACTACATTGATGTGTTAGTAATATTTTACCAAGCCCCACAGCTACAGAAGACAATTATTAATAATTAAGGACTAAGTCAGAGGTCACTTAACTTATGAAACGTTTAGGGGGAATATCCCATAAAGTTACTATGAATTCCGCGTATTCGTTATTTCTATAGCACATTGATTTTTTTTTTTTTTTTGCTTTCTATGCTCTGGCCCGCAAGATTTTAATTTTCTACAAAATGGCCCTCTAGTAACTTTGAATGGCCCATCCCTGCTATATAGCGTACTACACCATTCAAAACAGTATTCCACTCAGAGGTTCAGACTATTTTTGAAATAGTACTGTGGTTTTTGAATGATAATTTTAAAAAAAGTTCATATTAATTAATTAATACACTCCAGTTTATACACTCCTTACAGTGGCGTATATTATAATCAATTTTACTATGGGCCAATTTTTTTTTTACAAACTATGAACTACCCATAAATTAGACTTTAGATGATATAATTTATTTTTTTCAACGCTTCAGCAGTTTAGACACCTATTATTTATACACCTATTAACAATATGGCCTAAAATGGCTATTATGGATTGAATGTTCTAAAATGATTTCAGTTTTTATTGAACCTGATATATTTCACTATGGGCCCACACCCCTATATTATACGCCACTGACTCCTGAGACCTGATGATGCTCAGAGGCCAAAAAAACAATAAAGTTAAAATTTTAAAAACAAGTACTTGGAAAGAAATGACAATGGCCGTGAACGGTATCTGTGTGCTGATCACGTCCGGTACTTCAATCGTGTATTTTAATCGTAGCTTTGACGTAAACCAAACAATGCCAGTCAACTGTTGTATAGAAATCATGCTGACGTTCACCAACAGCGGGTACCATACTTTTTTTTCCATCAAAATCATAGACAAATTCACGCCGATTTCCGTTCGTACAGAGTTGGAGTTTTCCAAACTCTATGGCGAAGCAATAAAACAACAGAACAGATTAACTAATAATGTAGGTAACGCATCAACCACATTGTAACAAAAATTATAATAGATGATAAAAATCCAACAAATTTCGGTCTTTTCTATAAAAAAAAAAAAAAAAGAAACATAAAATATTATATTATAGGTAGCATATCCATTATTTTTTTTCTTCACTTTTCTCCAAACTATTTAGGTAACATATTTCCTTGACCTAGATTTCCTCACTTGATCGTCCACATCCCCCGAAAACATACCAGCAATAATACAATTTTCAATTGTTGTACCAATCGGGGGCGCCAATTCCGATTTTAAACAAGAGTGCCAACATTGGTGAGGCCAAGTAAAAAAAAAAATTTTATTTTGCGCAATTAGGCTCCGTTGTGTTTTCAGAAATTTTTTACTGATACCCTCCTCCTCAACTTTTAACCCAAGTTGCGCCACTAGAATTCACACATATTTTTTACTTTTTTTCCTAGAGACCCTACACCCCCACTAAAATATAGCGCCTGTTTTCAACGATCTCTTTTTTACTATGTCAGTCTTCTACTACAACTTGTTCCTTTAACGTTTGAAATTTAGTTTATTTTCATATTGGCTCTATTGCTGCTTCTGTTTCCTCTCTCGACCACACCGTCGATCTCAGTCTATACTCTCTCATCTTGTCTACTAACGACTGCTACACGGTCAATGTTGCATCGTATACAAGTTTGTTTCTCTTGTTGCTCCATTCATCCGTCCAAGCGTTCTCATTTCCTCTGTTTTCCTGTCAACGGCCCAACAACAAACTGAAACATGTATCATATATAGTGAGTCTTGCCACACTTCTGTTAAACTCACCATATTTTAGTCTTACTAGAGCACTGTAATAGTAAAATATAATAAAATTCTTATAGTGCCTTACTCGAATTCTCTTAACACACATAATACACTGGCCGCTTTCAGTTGTATGCCCACGTCCCTTTGAATAAAGCAACGTACACAAATAGGTACTTTGGAAGTAATTTAACTTAAACAACAGCAAGACCCGTTTTACGACGAAGTGTACGTAAAATTGAATTTAAAAAAAGTTGTCTTCTCTCTCTCTACAAAATATTAAATATAATATACTTGTAATACAAATTTGTCATTTGTCGTGGAGATGGGGCGCCCTTTTAACATGCTATTACCATGCTATTAACATGCTATTATCTAACCGCGTAAACGCGATGTCGACCGTTAACACTTTCGTAGTCTCGGATCTTCAGCAAGTACCGATTGGAATGTTTTCGGTAGCGTTTTAGTCTATAATACGGTGGATCGTCGACAGCAAACAATACAGCAAAGTTCAGCACCGACAAGACGACGATAGCCAATTTTACAAACCGTTTGTCCCAAAATGACTTCGTGATGTGTACCAAAAGCATTCCGCTCAGAAAACACAAGTGATGCAAGCCGGACATCGCGTCTGCAAAAAACCACAAAGTATATGATTTCGTTAGAGTATTTGTGATTAGATTGCACTTGATATTTTGAATACCTATCATTCTGAATATTAGGATACTAGCTGGTAACGACACTTTTTTTGTATTTCAAATTTATTAACGTTACAACTTGTGTTTGTTATTGAATGTTTATTTTTTATCGTTTATAAACTTGAAACACTAAAAATACATTCAACAAGTTGCAAGAAACTTCACTTTGAAATCTATTATTTGAATAAATCGTTTTCTATTTTGCAATTATACATCCGGAACTTGATATTTCAAGTTTACCATTGACCATCAGAGTGCGCTTACGGTGTGAAAATCTTTGGGGGTATAGTTATAATATTATTATTTTCTCGATACACTATACAAATACTTCTTTCCCGATTTATACATACTGGCAATTTAACGTCGTACATAGAAATTCTACGTTTTTAGTACACAATTTAAAAGTTCAATCTGAATTTTTATAGATAATTTTGTAGGTACTAAAAACAATTTTAGAAAAATATATATATAACAAATTAACTATGGGTGGAACACTGGAATGGAAAGTGACAATAAGTGTAGTTTGCACTATTGGAGCTTTTTGTAGTAATGGATTGCTTACGAATATTACGACTCGGAACGAACTCACAGTGAATCAATAAAACTTTAAAGCTTTTTTTTTAATGGCTAAAAAATGGTTGAAATTTTACACAACTCATACGACGTTTTAAGTTTCAATTCTGACAAATTGTGAAGATTTCATTCAGTTTCAATGATTTTTAGAAGTGGAGTAGGTAGTTGCCAGTAACTTCTTTTTGTTCATTCCGATCTTTACCAACATTTCTCTAGTAATTCCGTATACCGATCTGTTGTACACGTTTGTTTTAAGTACCTACCAATACTTAATCCAGAAATCTACTTATATTAAATTTTATAATTATTATTATTAGTTATTTTATTATTATTTTATATTATTATTATTAATTAATAACTATTAAATTTTTTAATTATTATCAGTATATTATTTACCTACTCTAAACTATTACATTCTTTGACACGACCCAACAATCTAGTCCTGCACATTGTATTCGTATTTCACGATATATTCATTTTCTATACTCTGACATACTTCACGATCTCTTCGTACCTTTCCTCCGTTGCCCTCCTCCGTTCATTGTTATTCCATTTATTCTTGCTTCGCCACTTAGCAGCAGTTTCGGGACGACTCCCAAGTCTCACTCGATACCTATTCGCACCAATGACGTCTCTCCACCCATAATGTGTATATACCCTAGTATATTCACCTCTCATTTCGGTGTCGACCATTTCAGACGCGTAGTTGGGCACGATCACGAAGACGACCCCCGCGCCCATCCCTTGCAACATGTGCCCAAAGAACATCGCCATTGGCCCACCGGTCGATCGGTACACTACGATGGAACCAATCGTCGTGACGACCGTGCCGACTAACAGCACGGGCCTGAGTCCGTTCAGGGACGCTACGAACGCCGCTAGCCCGGCGCTGACCACCATCCCGAAGTACAGGACGCACATCAATTGCGGAAAAGACTTCCTCGGTTCGAACTCATAGGAGTCAGCCAAACACATACCGACCGTCAAACTGCACGTGGTCACTGCGCATAGTATCAGGTAGGTACATTGCAATCGTTCGATTTCTTCATTTTTTTTCGATTATTTTATTTTTATTTTTTGGTTTGCAATACGGGACAAACCCATTTAATACGAATATAACCTATTACAATAATATTTATTTGTATAATTATTAATAATGATGTAGGTTTATATATGGGTATTTATACATTTATACCGTGTATAATTTTGGAGGACGAGACCAGCTGACGATATACGAGAAGAAGAGTAATGGCAGTAAGTGGTGACGGAATTTTCGATTCAGATAGAAAATTTTGTTTTACATGCTACAACTATTTTAGAATCTAAAATAAAACTGAAAACAATCCCAACTTATTTGTTCGCAACCCGACCAACGGTCCCTCGTGCCAGCCCCTTAATTGGCTCCGCTGTTCATTTTGTCGCGGCGTTAATTGACGTTTGAACTGCGATACTTTCTCATTGAATTAGCTTTGTAGTTTTTACTTCAAAGTATATTAGCATCTACACGCCTTTACAGTATTAGTCGAGAGAAAGCGTATTTGGTATGTTTACTCACCCGCTATCGTGTAAAACACCTGGCGCGTGACACTATTCAGTTTCAAAATATCATTTTTTAGTGCAGAACATCGAGACATTATTCTCATAATCTAAATACTTTGCACTATAAGAATAAATAGGTTCCTTCTACTTGAAGTAATCCAATAATATCGGGAAAATTCAAGTCTCGCGAATAATTTTTCAATCGTATTTGAATAGTTGTTTATTTGTAAACAAACTTATATAATATCATTGTATAGGGATTGGATTGTGTCTAACCAGGTATACTATTTTTGTGTATTTTTAATTTAAAAACAATATTTTCCAACCGATCATGTTTCCGTAGTGGATATGAAAAACTATAATATATACTACATATTTTAATTAAAAAATATAAATAAAACAATGTCAATAATGAGTTTCCTTTTAATAGGTAGCAAACTTAGATTTTAAGTACATGAAATTTATGTTTACAACCTTGAAACAACTAACAATACCGTCAAAATAAATGATAATGAACAGAAGTTACCTGCTTTGTTCTTACTATGTTCAACGCGACCTCTTTAAAACTAAGTTAAACATGGTCAAGTAAAATATTGAAACGGGAGTAAAGGGCCGCTAGGGGTCACTTTAGTTGTTTGACGTGTAAACTAATTTTTCAACTTGTAATGACTGAAAAAAAAAATGGCGACCAATGGTTTTTGAAATTATTTAATCGCTGATTGAAGTAAATACTAATTTAATATGTTTCTCAAAAATTTATCTCATGTTATGCACTTATGGGACGACAAAAAAAGAAATTTGACATTTTTGAAAATTTTCCATTTTAACAACACGTTTTCTTGATCAAGATTGATGTATGAATAAATACCTCAATAAATACTTTAATATTAATTTTTATGCTTAGTTTTGTAATCATTGTAATTAAGCTAGCTATTTTGTTACTTAACATTAAATATATAACTAAGTGTACCAAAAAAATCACCCAAAGAAAGTACATTTTAGTAAGCTATTTTAATAAAGTATTAATTGAAACGTGTAGAAGAAATATTATTGAAACTGCTGTTGAATATTCAATTGAAAATAATATACATGCTTCACCAAAATGCATGGAACACATTGCAGATGGTTTAACTAAATAATTTGCATTTGAAGCAAAGCTCATAAACACGTTATTTTTCATTGTCAGTAATATTAGTACAAAAACATTTAATTTCATAAACTTGTTGTTTTTAGGAAAGTTATTTTATTAATGTCCCCCTCCCGAAAAAAACCTAAAGGCGTGCTATTCCAACCTAAAATATCATAACACAATTACAAAATTAAAAAGCAAGATTTGTGAGACAAACTAAAAGCAAAATTATTAAAACCCTGTTTAAAATGTTAATAGTTGTGCAAATATTAATTCACTATCCTCTATTGAAATCAGTGCTTGAATTGCGGAGGGAGGGACGCAGGCGGACGGAGTCCTGTTTAATTTTTTCATAGATTTTAGCGTTCCCCTTTATTTAAATAAGGGTTACTGAAGAATGTATCTGTAATGGAACGGTGTTTTCTAAACTAAAACCAGCGTCCGTCTTCAATTTTTCATCAGTGGTCATATCTATTGCATTAATGACTAGTACCTAGTTAATTATTATTATTTAGTCTATATTATGCACTTAATCTCTTGTCTTGGGATTAGGCCTATATTGTGTGAAATAAATAAATAAATAAAATAATAGTTATAAATAGATAATTAATAGTAGTGTAACTTGTATACATAGATGTATCAATATTAAGTTTAAAAAGATGGCTCCAGTTTAATATAGAACTTTTAAATGAAGGTTTGTTCTAATGGAAACAAACTATTGAACATAAACAACAATTCATTTTACTTAATAGTACTGAATTAACTCATATAATGGCCTATTTATAAACAGTCTTTTGCACATCAATTGGTAATGCTATATACATTAAAAAACACCATTATTTTCTTTTAACTTTGTATGTTGCCCTATTATATTTTACAGATTGATATTGATTTTGAGTGTATTTATCCAGAAAAAGGTAATCTATTTTTTGACAAGTGGATAGCATTTATAGATGAATTGCATAATAGTTGTAGTAAATTACATGTAGTACAACTGTCCAGTTCATCTTGGTCATTACTAATGACTCATTAGTGATTATTTTTGTTGGATTAAAATAATTCAACAGTTTACTATTGCTTAACAGTTAACATCTATTAGACATGTATTACCTATAATAACTAAATCATAGTTGTATGAGTTTATTGTCTGTTTCTTAAATGTTATCAAAAACAATTATACAGTTTGCCATCAGTTAATATGAATTGAATCGGTTCATAATTCTGCTAGTGTTACTTTTATACTCTTTCACTCGCCTGTCTTCTGTCGTCACTCATCTAACATCGAGTGCAATCAGACAGTCATTTTTCCGTATTGTTCAACTTAAGTGAAATAAATAGTGCTTATTGTTAATTGTTAAAATAATGTTTGCTGTTATTTGTTTGGTTATTGTTTTCTATTTTTCCGTGTAATAAATCTTAAATTAATTGTTTCTCTTAGTACTTTATTTTTTTGTGCTGTTGTGCGTGTTATTTGGAGACTCCTGAGTCAGGATTTTACAGTGTCAAGTTCATTATAATATGACTTGCGCAGAGTTCTACAAATATGTTAAAGGGAAAAAAGAACTGATGAAAAAAGCAAAATCTTCCGAAAAGTATGGCCATCCAAGTACTTCTGCAATAAATTAAAAATATTTTTTTGTATGTAACCTTAATAACCCTAATTTTTCTTTCAAAATTGTGTATTTTTATTCACTCCATCCTAAAATTCCTAGAACGCCCCGACAAGACCCTAGCCAAATATGGCAACTCTACTCCTGACTTATGCCTACAGGTATATGTAAAATATCAATGAATTAAAACAATTTTTGGAAGAGTTATTCAAAATTCTTCCAAAATATTTAACTTTTTTTTATTTAAAACCAACTGCACCTCCCAAAATTGAGTCTTTGTTAAGCTATGATGATGTCAAAATATGCTCATATGCTTTAAAATAAATAAAGATAAATATTTTTAGGGTTTTCTAATTTAAAAATATTCAAGTCCTCAAGAACTCTACATAAAATTATGCACATAAAACATAAATACACATACATGACAAAAAAAGACAATGTTACACGATGTAAAAACGTCTAAAAACAAAATGTTAAAAACCGATTTCTGTGAATTCACACGCAGGTAATTTTGGTACGTTGTTTTTAATAACTGCAAACATTTACAAATAGCAAAATTTTAAAGTTCTATGTTTATTGATTGAAATTGATTGAGATTGTATGCAATTTAACATACAGATGTGCTTAACGTTTCTTCATGCATAGTTTTTATGAAATTCCGAATTTTTCAAAGCGATTCCAAAAATTTTGGTTTTAACGTTTAGAAATATTTTTTGTAATAAATATTATTAACCACTCTTTTATAATAAACTACTCTCTCAATTTTAAAGTTTACATCACTTACATAATCTCTAGTAAAACAACCAATTCATTATATATGTACATTGAATACATACCTACTATTATACTCAATAGTCTATGGTGTAAATTACTATGATTTAACTATATAACACTGAGAAATTACTAACTTCCATTGATCAATTTTTTTTTTTTTTTTACTTATCTATGAGGATAGCCGTTAACATTTGCTTAACACTGTAAATATATAGCAAAAGTATTTAATCTGTTTACATGAAACACTAAAAATGTCCTTTGAATGTTAAACAAAAAATAAAAATAATTTTATATTAACTAAATGTATACAGGACACACACAAAACCAGAAGTAAAAACCTAACAGTAAAAAAACAAAAAAATCTGGCAAAGTTATCACAAAATTAAAATTAAAAAACACGAATAATTGCAAAGCTCCTCCTTCTTTATTAAATTGTTCCAACGAAAAGTATTTACATCATAAAATTTTATGTACATGTTTATACTCCAGCTTGCTGGGATAATTTGAAGATGCACATTCAGCATTATCATGCTGTCAAGTACAAGTAGTGGTGGGAGAATGCAACCGTCACCACAATCAGTTGCATGTTGGATGATAATGCAAATCTAAAACATTTATAATAATAACATTATTATGGCGTATCAACAGTTGACGTGCATAATTAGATATACGATTTATTTGAATAACTAAACGCATTTTAACTTTCAATTTAAGGTAATATTAGCATTTATTGGCCATATATATATATTTTTTCTCCTACCCAGGAGCTGATATTGCCAGTGACCACAACCTGGTAATGATCAAGTCCGTATTGAAATTCAAGAAGTTAGAAAAACCAAAAAATAAAGGGCGTAAATGGAATTTGTGTCAACTAAAACAACCAGAAATAAGAAAATTGTTCGAAAAGAAATGCAAAGAAAAACTTGAAACAAAAAGCAAGCCAAGGATAGATGATTGTAACAATACAGAGCATGGATGGCGTCGCATAAAAGAATCTATTGTCCAGTCTTCAGAAGAAATATTAGCTAGTGAGAAACCAGCACCAAAACGCAAATGAACAACAATGGAAATAGTTCAAGATATAGAAAGAAGAAGATTGCTTAAAAACAAAACAGATGAAGAAAGTAAAAAACAATATAAGATGTTAAAAAATAAAATAATCCGTGAAGCAAAAAAAGCCAAAGAGATGTGGACCGAAAAAAATAGTGAAGAAATAGACAATATGATGAAATATAATCAACAGGACAAGGCATATAAACTGATCAAACGATACTTCAATGAAAAAAAGTCACAATGCACACACGTAATCGATAAAGAGGGAAATTTACTTATAGATGAAATAGCGATAGTGAATAGATAGAAATAATACGTAGAAGAACTATATGGAGAAGAAGAAAACTCTGACTTACTCGTTGAAAACCCAACCAACGGTGACTTTGATTCAAATGCAGATACAAGGATTCTAAAATCAGAATTTGAAGACGCACTTCAAACAAAGAAGAAAAACAAAGCACCAGGCCCAGATGAATAAAACACAAAACTCTCACAGCAGACAGGGGATGAAACAAAGAACGCTCTGTACAAACTGTCAAATATACGAGACTGGGAATATTGCATGCGGCTAAACTACTGGCAATAATTGTAAGCAAAAGAATAAGTAAGAGGATAGAATCTAGATTAGCAAACGATCAATATGGTTTCCGAAGAACAAAGGAACCAGGGAGGCTATTTTAAGTCTGAGAGTAATACTTGAAAAGCAAATTGAGAGACAAAAAAGCACTTATATGGCTTTTGTAGACCTACAAAAAAAATTTGATAGCATAAATTGGACAAGTCTCTTTAAAATTTTGGAAGAAACAGAGATAGATTTTAGAGACAGACGTATTCTCTATAAGATTTATAAAGAATAAGAAACCATTATTAGTATTAAAACAACAACAGTGACTGCCAGAATCCAAAAAGGTGTGAGACAAGGGTGCCCACCTGCATTGTTTAATGTATTTATTGAAAAAGCAATAAACGTCATAAAGCTTTGGTTAGAACAAAAAGGAATTGGAGTGAAAATAGGAGGGGTACTAATAACAATGCTTCGTTTCGCTGATGATATAGTCGTTCTTGCATCATCTGAGGAAGACTTACAAGCAGCGTTAAATGTAATGAATACTACGTTTAAAGAATATAGTCTGAAAATAAACGCAGCCAAGACTAAAGCCCTAGTATTCTACAAGAAAGACATACCATATAAAAATATAACATTAGAAAACAAAGAAATTATTCAAGTAGACTATTTCAAATACTTTACTTTACCGTCGTCTGTTATAATGCTGCCTGACTATTTCAAATACTTAGGCAGCATTATAACAGACGACGGGAAATCAACCAAGAAAATCAGAAGCAAGATAGGTCAAGCAAAGAATACATTCCTTAAAAAGAGAAAAATACTAATATCAAAAAATATGAACATAGTAACAAAGAAATAGCTCATAAAAACATACGTCTGGAATGTGGTATTACACGGAAGTGAGACCTGGGCAATTAATAAGGAAGAAAAAGATATGTTAGAAGCTCTGGAGATGTGGTGTTAGAGAAAGATACAGAGAATAAACTGGACTGATAGAAGATCGAATGAAGACATCCTGAGGACAATAGATGAAAAACGAACATTGATAGATACTATAAAGAGAAGGAGATGGCAGATGATAGGACACAAGTTGAGGCATGGTAATGAATTGCATAGTTTAATAATTGAACGAATGATAGAGGGTATAAGATCAAGAGGAAGACCTAGGACAAGGTACATTAGCCAAATAATGCAGGGTGCAGGAGTCACAACCTACAGGGAGCTTAAGATTATGGCAAATGATAGAGAAAAATAGAGAAGCCATTTATTGTAAAACATTTGTTAAAAACCAATCTTCGGATTGAAAAACAAAAAAAAAAAATATTTTTTTTAACTGTTGATTTAAGTCCTAATAGTATCTGTGTACAAATCATTTATAAGGCGTTAATAGCTGCTGTTTACATACCGAATGAACATAAAAAAAAAAAAACTATAATAATAATGTAAACGAAATTTGGAAGCTACAACGCAGATTAATTTCTTTACTACGTAGAGAAAAAATTTGATAACATCGAAATGAATTGCGCTCAAATAAAGTTAGTTTACTCACAACATGTTATGCTTTCTAATTGAGAGTGGTGTGGCGTCATCTTTATTATTTATTTTTGGGCTTATTCTTCTTGCTAGTTTTTTTCTTCATCGTATTCTCCATCTTTTCAGTAACAGTTTTCTTTTTTTGTGGTTTTTCAGTTTTTCCTAATTCAATTTCTTTCAATAATTTAAAACCATTCTCAATAGCTTTAGCTGTTTGTTGATCTTTTGACTCCTTAATAGCAAACATACAATCTTGGCACTTTTTAACTAATTCCTTTAGAAAAAGAAAAAATAATATTATTTCAGTTATTTAATGTAATCTAATAATGCTAGTTGGTTATTTCTGACACCTATTTCAAATACCTGTCAGAAATTTACAAAAAAAATAATCTTTTTCATAATTGTATTTTCATATTGTAAATATTATATGTATTCAAATAAATTTTTATTTGTTAAAAGAAACTGCTTGACAATGATCATGTTAACTATATAACTTATATTTATCTATTATTTATTGAATATTGTTTATGTTTTTTTTTTAAATTTTTTAAGTTCAATTTATACTTAAAACTTTAATTAAAACTTTATAAATTTATACTTAATAATGGGTAAACTTAGAATGTATTATATGTTATCTAGACAATTTCAAATTTCAGAAATGTATCTAGAAATTTATCAAAAATACAATTTAACAACAATATTACTTATTAATAACGACATACTTTATTATTTAAAGTAGAAATAAATCGAGTCATTTCTTTATCGTTAGGAAACTGAGATACATGGTTTAACATCCATTTTACCACATCAACATGACCATTACGAAATGCCGCCATCAAACAGGACACATTTTTGTTATCATAGAAATCTATATTGGC
>CM029361.1:3116227-3127777 GCA_017140985.1 Hormaphis cornu
CCTCAACTTGCACTTCTGGGTCAGTTGTAGCCTTAATTAGCATCCCACATTCTGATTGACTACAAGTTTTAGAGTTTTCTTCCATACTTTGTTTAGTCTCTGTATCTGCTTAGACGGCAATTAGGAAGATTAAATTTAATTGGTTTTCAGGGTCTTTACGAAGAAACGTCGGGGTCCCTTGATCTAAACTATTTAGATCCAACCTAAAATAAAAATAAAAATTAGGTATCTTAACTCACTTATATTAATCATTTATAAATTATGCAAATTATAAATAATAATTTAAGTATATACCAATAACTTATACATAAGTATATTATTGTTAGAATAAGGCAAGAGGGCATAAATGAAACTTTTGTTCAAATTTATGATTTTTATTTTGACTTAAGCAACATATTTAAACATGAATTAATTTTACTAAAACTGCAATGTGATATTTTTAAAATGTACAATTATTTAGTATTTAACCTAAGCGTCATCAAATTGGCAGGAATGAAAATAAATATGATGTGTTAACACCAAATTTTTTTACGCAAGCATCATTCTAAATATTAACAATTACAAGTGTTTTACAATAGGCAATTTACTTCAATTAGTCACTTTGTTTGTTTATATTACTGTGAGACGGCGTATTATTAATATAAACTGACAAGATACTTAAACATAGTTTTTTGGTGTTTAGTGTTTGTTGATGGCATTCTTCAACAAAATTTAATTAATTTTTGTGCAAGTATATTTTATATTTATATCTAAATAGTGAATTATTTCTATGTATAATTTATTTGGTTAAATGTGTTGTTTGAAGTTTAGGTACTATTCAGCTATACAGTTTACAAAACAAGAAAGTTATTGATGTTGCTTGGGCAGTTAAGAAAAAGGAAAATTATCATTAGTATGGAAATTATTCTAATATTATTGATATAATAATTCAGTTTTATAATTCAGTTTTATTGCAAATAAATATCAACTAATGCCTTAGAAAAATAGTCCTAGCATTGACTTGTACAAAGATATTTAAACTTCTTAGTATTTTTATTTTTTTTTCTTTCTTTTTACTAGGTATTAAAGTTTCTTTTTTTTTTAGTATTTACCTACTCCTCAAAAAGTAAAAATAAATCAAAACAAATCCAGTAGATAGTATATCTGATACATACTATGTATACATCTTTCAAATTGGGTTATTTTTTTTTTAACTGAGAACAGATTAAATAGTCACTATGCGCATTTTTTCTATTAAATGTGACGAGACTGATTCCGTCATAACTAATTATTTATAAATATGCTGGATAATGACTTCTAGATAGCCAACGCCAATTACGCCTGAAGCAGAACTACGCTATACATCATAGGAGGTATGTATAAAAGGGCTAAATACTTTTCACTCTTTAAAAAGTAACCTACTCCAAAGCGAGTTTCACCAGGGCAGCGAATTTCACCCAACAGCTTTTTATTTTTAAAAAGTGACCTACTCCAAAGCGAGTTCCACCCAAAAGCCACATTGTGCGAGCAGCAAATTTCACCCAACAGCTAGTTGTTTTGTAATAAAAAAATGTTTTGCCCCTAACACTCTCTTATTCCAAGACTTACTTGTTGTAATATACAGTATTATACATAGTATTACCCAATAAATGTTCAAGTATTTTTTTATTTAATTTATTACTATTAACTCATTACTCATAAAACTCTAGTAATAGTATCAGGGCCTGATTAACCAATAGCCTAAGTAGGTTACAGCCTAGGGCGCCAATCGGCTAATGTTAAATTGGGGGCGCCATAGAATAATTTTTATTACGAATGTAGAACGCTTGCATAATGTGTACTTCAAATAAAAGTAAAATAATTTTTTGTAACTAAATCTATGTATCAGCATTTCGCACATTAAATTTTCATAATTAATTTTATGTGAAATATGAGCAAAAATAATAAATATAACTGAAAATTAAATATTTGCGATTTTTTTAGGAACTCTTTCGGATTTTTATGGAACTTGAATGAAATGGAAAAATATGTCTTGAAAGAAAAAGCAAACAACTTGCTAAATATGCATTCCTCAGACTTGGACTTAACATTTCCTGAAGAATGTGTGTATCTTCAACTTTTGATAAGAAAATAAAACATATTATGAAGAAGAAAAAGTTCTAGGGGAAAAAAAGAAGCTGGGCACTAAAGCCTCCAATAAAATGAAGGCCCTTGCACTTTTGTCTATTAAAAGTGACTTCATGAAAAATATTTCTTTCAATAAAATAGTGTAGTCTTTCGCATTGTTAAAATCAAGGAAAAAAACCTTTTTTTGATGTAAAAGTGAAGTGTAAAAGAAAAACTTAATTTTTTAATGAATTATAATCAATTCAATCATAAATTTGTAAATTTTAAATGCTTTTGTATATTATTTTAACAAACATAAAACACGTTTTATCTTAAACAAAAAAAAGTTTGATGTTTATACGTTTTCTATAGCCCACCTTCAACCCCCTCTCCTGATCCTTTGTAAGGGCGCCAAATCAACCATAGCCTACTGGCGACTAACTTTTTAATCAGGCCCTGAATAGGATACATATCGTTACGTCCACGTAAACAACACGTATTTCCAACTTTATCAAAATTCATGTTTTGATTTCATATTATTTAGAATCTCTTTGTAGTTGTAATTTATAATAACTGTAATATTGATAAAATCACGTTTTTCCTCCAAAAATCGTTAAAATGTGATACCACATATCTCGTATTAAACATCAACAACAAATATCTCTTTTTTCAATCCCATACATTAACGTTGTTCTCAGCAAGTTCTTCTAGCTGTCACTCAAAATAAAGGTAATAACTGTCAAAATTATTTAAATTTAATAAATAGCAATTGATGCTTTAAATCAAGTAATTTTGCAATAGTTAGGGTTCATGAAAATCATAATAATTTATTTTATTTCATTGTTTGTAGATACGTGTTGATGAGTGCATTGTACAGACGGTGATACGTGGTATTACAAGTAAATTTATGCAATTGTTATTATGTTGTGTCTTGTCATTTAGTTTAATTTAATATATTATAAATTATTAATTAAATTGTTTAATATTAAAAAGTTCTTTAAATTTACATACAATGTCTTATAGTCGGATAAAGTCAATGTTAGAAATGTCAAAAAAAAAAAAAAATGTATTGAACCAGCTGTAATAATTAATACTAAACTTACAAGACAGGATAATATGAACCCTGATTTCGTGTATTTAGAATCATCCCTAAATTTAGAAGAACTATTGCCATTTAAAGCTCATAGCAATATTCAAATTACATCAAATACTACAGAGGAAATCATTGCTGGTAGATAAAGTAAAAGAAACAAATTTAAATGAAGAATCAGAAATTGATATAAATTATGATACAATACAATATGAAAAAGATAAAGAACTTATTATACTCAATCCTCCATTATCTGACAACAGTGAAATCACTGATATTGATGTTAACCAAATAGTTATTAATGAAATATCAGTTGGTAAAAAAGGAAAATAAAACCTAAAAAAAATAATAAATTATCTCACGAGGAATCAAAATTAAAAAGAATGACTGGGCAAGAGTAAGTTGGTTTTAGTAGACAAGGAAAAACTGATAGCCAAGATAAGCTTAGAAATAAAAGAGAAATGAAAGAAACTAGTAAGTCTGAAGTATGTACTCGTAAAAAGTCTGCATTTCATCACTGTCAAAATTTTACAGAAAATCATAGAGAAGAAATATTCCAGCAGTTTTGGGTTAGTAATTGGGATGAAAAGAGAACTTGTATTTCAAATCTTGTGACTAAAAAAGAAGTTAACCGTACTCGTTATAGAAGAAACTAGTAGACGACAAAATACATACAATTACTATCTTAAACATCAAAACTGTGATGTTCTGCAAGTATGTAAGCAAATGTTCATAGCTACATTAGGAGTTAACTAATGGATGATCCATAATTGGGTTCAAGTCCATTCATGGTATGCCTACTAAAAAATCAACATTTATAAAAAATAATGATAAAAACAATGGCAGTGAAACTTATATCTATTCATCAATAAATAGTAGAAGTAAGTTGCATCTTGATGCATGGATTTAAAGTTTACCTAAAATGGCGTCACATTATTGTTGCCTGCGTTTCAACAGATTATATTTAGAAGGACCTTGTGATACCAAACAAGAAGTTTATAATTTGTATGTTGAGCATTGTACTGAGGAAAATCTTAGGCCTCTAAGTAAATCGCATCTTTTTGAATTTCTTGAAGAAAACCATTTTTCTATTTTTCACCCTAGAAAAGACCAGTGTGACAGGTGTACATAATTTAAGATGAAACAAATAAATGAAGAAGAGTATGAAAACCATAAAAATATGAAAGAATGCGCTCAAGATGAAAAAAAAAATGATAAAACGACAGTCAATATATTGTACTTACGATGAATTTGAAATCAGTAAAACTGTGTGCAGTACAAGCGCCCTTTATTATTTGATGAAATTAAAAGTTCACAATTTCACAATATAAGATCTTGCAAATCATAAAAGTATTAACTACAAGTGGAATGAGACAGAAGGTGAGCTTGAAGCCTCAGTTTTTTGTTCTATTATTATAGATTTAACTTTATACTTGACTAGACATGAACAAGACAGTTTGAAACAAAAACCGAAAAACATTATATTATACTGTGATGGGTGTGGGTACCAAAACTACAATGCGATAATGTCTAATGCTTTACTCAATTTGTCTATTCAACATCAGGTACAAATTGAAAAAAATTTTTTTAGTAAAAGGCCATACACAGATGGAATGTGACGCAGTACTATATGTAGTACTATAGAAAGAAAATTAAAAAATAAAGAAATTTATCTTCCATCTCAATTTTTCACATTAACGAAAGAAGCTAGGAATTATCCAAATCCTTATCTATAGAAGCTAAACTTTTATCCTATAATCATTTTTTAGATTTTAAAAATCATCAACATTACAAATCAATTTTCCCTGGGCGAACAAAAGGAGACCCCGAGGTTAAAGATATAAGATCTCTAAAGTACGACCCCATAACACATAATATTCAATACAAGTTAACATTTGATGATGATTATAAAGACTTGCCACAACGAAAATTACAAATTAAAAACCTACCGTTAGTACAACTCTACCCTAAATAGTACAAAGAACAAATTCCACTTACTAAATCAAAATGGGATGATCTTCAAAAGTTGAAACCATTTTTACCAACAGACACACATAAGTTATATGATTCATTATCTCATGCTTATGAACACAAACCAAAGACTGATAAAATATAAAAAATATTTTTATTTAGGTTTAAATTTAATTTGCAACATTTTACAAAAACATTTGTTACATGACAAAAAGAATTCTAGTCAGTTTGTAAGCTGTTAAATACTAGTTATATACTAAATACCTATGTTAATTTTAAACTAAATTAATTGACTATAACTTTTTTTAAAAAATATTTCTCAGAAGACTTTTAAAGGATTAAGTCAATTGTTATAGTGCTTAATGCTAGGTAATATGTTAATTTTGTACTCAAGTAATATAATAATATATTGAATTACTAAATT
This sequence comes from Hormaphis cornu, assembly GCA_017140985.1. NCBI lineage: Eukaryota > Metazoa > Arthropoda > Insecta > Hemiptera > Hormaphididae > Hormaphis > Hormaphis cornu. The sequence continues at coordinate 3,121,798 of CM029361.1, forward strand.
TTTTAATAATATTTTTTTGTATTATATTCTCAGCAGACTATAAGATTCTAATAAAAATTTATTGCCTTATATTTGTTTTACTGATGTTATTCTTTTTGTTACTATATTATGTGATAAAAAATAAACAATCTTTGATATTTCGTTGTTTTAAATTCAATAATCAGTTAATATATGACCATATAATTTACAGTTAAGTTAATAAAATTATGTTAAGTGTTAAAGAAATAACTCGTATAACCAAAGAGCAAACAACAGCAATTCCACGTACATCCAATTATTTTTACCAATAACACGTAAGTTAAAGATAAAATAAAAAAAAAAAAATTTTTCTAGAAATTGGTTTTTTTTCTGTTGGGTAGCCATTAAAGGCATAGTATTAACTTTATCTATCAAAATCAATCATGTTTAAATAGTGAAGTCAAAATCAAAAAGTTTTTTTACTCTGCTGAAAAATGTTTAAAATGGAGATACGTGTTATTTACGTGGACATATTATGTATAATAGTAATAAGTGTCAGAAGTGACGTTTAATTCTCAGAGATCTTCAAGCATTGCAATTGGCCGCCAAACGGAACTTTAATACTCACAACTACGGTCAACGGTCAAGTCAAATATTTACATAATAATAACTATGGTGCAGAATTACATATCTTTTCCACTCACTGGCACCCCGCCTAATTTTCTCCACTACATTGCCTTGACGGAATAATTTCTGAAAATCGTGTACCTATTAAAAGGTAAATAAGTATTCATATAATTATTGAATTCTTGTTTATTTTTCTATAGATATTCAGTATATTTTGAGACAAAGATAATTTTTGATTACAAGAGGAAGTGAGTCCGAGTGAGACGTAAATTTCGCACGATCTACAGAGATGATCGGTTTTCTAAGGGGAAACTATTTAGTTTTTTTTTAACGTGGAAAACAAGAGCCACGTACTACCAGTTAGAATGGTATCGACTTTGATCATACAACACCGTTCACGCATAACACGAAGAATCAGGTTTACTGCGAATATTCAAAACAACAAAAAAGTTTGCAAAGCAGTCATGTGGCCATTCTTTCCCGACCGGCCCGTGCGCTCGCTTGTGGCTGTTGTAGGGGAAACGCACACACAGCGGCCGCCATTCGAAAGCACATTATTAATAGTATCCAATTCTATACAAAGTTTAGCTATATGAATAAAGAAAACCTTGTTAAGCAACAACGATTGAATACCGTTCTATACCAGGACACTGCGCGCTCGTATTTACAAGCACGAAGAAAAACGTGCTATATAGGTTAGGTAGTTTAGGGGCGCACGGGCGCGATAGTAAACAAAGGCAAACGCGAAATCCGACCGCACACACAAATTGCAATTTTGTAATTATTTATTAATATAAGTGTCTAATAATAATTATAATAACGTTCGATTGAAAGTGACGCGATTCGGCGTACAAATATCTCGATCGTCGAGGCGTGTTTAAAATCATCGACGACGTTAATATGGTGCGTCTTTAAACGACACGGACGAACGTCATGGCGTTGTGGATAACGCGCGCTTCATTATTAAAATGAAATAATAATAATTATTGTAGTTTTGTTACAAAAGTACTACATCGTCCTCCGTTGGTTCGATCCGCGCAATACGGCGCAATAGGAGTGAGTGGCGAGTGCGCTTGGGAACGAAGAAAACAAAACAAAAAAGTGGGGAAAAAACAACGAAATAAAAGCGCTTACCTGTACGCTGTTTCGTATTTGTTAAAATACAATGATGTCACCGCTAAACTGGTCGTATTATTTTTGTAATTATATAACAATTACGTAAATACACAAACATCAAAAAATCCTCATCAACGTGGATTCTATCTGCGCTGTAAGGAAATGACGCGTCACGACGTTGCCGTTTGGTCGGTGTTTTTGCGCAGTGGCGGCGCGGCGCGGCGTTTCTATATAGTATACCTGTTACCAAAGGAGAACGCACGGGCCGCCCGACGAAAATTGGTTTGTTCTGAGCATATCACACCCACTACCGGCCGATGTCCGTAATCGACAGCGGTTGGCGGGAACGGTCGCACGTCACTAGAGCGCGGATTTGCATTTTGATTGGCTCCGCCGTCAGTCTACATGCGCGGATTCCGTGCGTTCTCTCATCGAACAGAGTAGATTAGATTTATAGATTATATAGCACATCTGCGCCGACGCGGCTGTCGCCGGTCGCATACGTACGGTTATGAAGTACAAACCGTTTCACAAACGCTTTGACGACGATTCCTAGTGGAGGGCGCGCGCAATAACAGCGCTTATCATATTTTAAATGTATAATCATTCTCGTTTTCTGACTTTTGTATCGGTCGATTTCGATATGAATTTTGTTTATAAGCATTTTGCAACGTTTTATGATGGATTTTAATGAATTTATTTTTTTTAATTAATTTATTTTTAATTATTTGAATTTTAATGGTCCGCCATCAATGTACAGCCATATACAACAATGCTGTTAAGTCAGTGCCGTCTTTAGGGATTTTGCGGCCCCGGCCATCATATCCATGGCGCTCCTTTTATTCCACCATAATAATATAATAATTTCAAACTTGTGAAACGTACGAAATTTTGCTAGACCGTATGCGTTATTTTTCAAATAGCTTTAAGACTATATAGGTTTTTAGCCAGACGGGACTTCGGGGCTTGAGCCCTGGCAAAAATTTCAAATTTGATGATTTTTTTTATCCATCATAAAAATCACTGTTCTCGTAAAAGCCTGTCCCCTAAAAGAAAAAAAAAATTCTTTACTTATATTTGTACTTGGAAAGTTATACAATTTAATAATATTAGGTACAAATTACCATTAAAATTTTTTTTTAAGAACCAATTACAAAAGTGAAATCAAGTGTAATGTTGTAGTTTGTTAATTCTAAAAAATAAGTTGAACAACATATCTAGTTGAAGCATAAAGAATTTGAATGTATTTAAATTTTCTTTTTTCTCGCTTGAATTGTACCAAAATCATAAATAGTATCATCATAATTGATAAGTTATATTATTTCTGCATCCATGCTTAAAATCGCTTCTGCGTTCAATCTGCCATTAAATAGCGTTGATCTTAAGCATGTTTGACGCGTCTAATGTTGAATACAAGCGCATTCAGCAAAACAATTAGAACATGGAATACGTACGAATTGCAATACTTACATATGGATGTATGTAGTTTAATTTTTTTTTTTTTTTATTATAGATTTCAAAGTAATTATGGTGAATCTATTATACTTTGAATATAACCTTGGAAATAAATGCATTCATTATAACAAGATATGTGGTGTTTAAATCATTCTTATAAATTGAACACAAATGTTCAGCTGCCACCTGGTGTACTTAAACCCTTCATAACACGCTAAACGTATTCATAGTATTATAATACTTAATTGTATACTATAAATCTATACATATAAAATACAAAACTTACTTAATTTCTATATTTTTATACTAATACCAGAATTTATAACATTTAAATAATTTTTCTTAAAATACAAAATGATAAGATTAATTTTTTTTTAAAATTTTTAAAAATAAGTATCCAAATATTTTGTCGTCCCCGGTCAATTGCCCACCGGTGCTTCCCCCTAAAGACGGCCCTGTGTGATGTTATATTATTTTCTTCTTCGCCAGATAACGGTGAAGACGAAAGCAATAAAATATAAATATGTAGCTAAATATATTTTTTTACAATTTTGTTTTTGTCATATTACACTTTCATTAGGTTTCTACAATATATATTTAGCCATAATTTTTACTTTTAGACGTTCCGTATAAGTTGGCCCTCAGCCCTTCATACATATCCGGTCCACTTTAATCTCTGGCTTTTGAATGAGGCCACCATATTAATATTGTTGAAAAGACCAATAAGTTCTTTATTTGACCGTTCACTTTGTCAGACGCATCATACCACGTTTTTGATGCCCGGCCAAAAGACCAAAAACTCCCGGAAGACGTTTACACGTATTTCAAGATCGTGGCTATGAAAATTTGCAAATTGAAAATGATGTAAAACCAAGAACTGTTTTAAAACCTTCAGTTAATGAAGACATAGCTGTTACAAATAAATTAAATTTACCAATACTTTCCAAAACATTAATTAAAAAAGAATTTCATGTAAAACAGATCATTAATAAAAGTGGGCATTAACTAGTTAAAAGGTTAAAGTTTAGATAAATAGTTAAAGTATATTTAAACTTTGTAACTGGTAAATTATTTTTGTTTTTAACTTATTTACTTAATCAGCTATACATTTTATTGCATTAATTCAACTTATTATTAGTTAATATTATAATTAAATAAATATTGTTGCAGTTATCTATTATTTTTGTTCGTTGTCAAGCAGAACTAACAACAAAAACTAATTTATTGATTTTTATAAATTTCGATAGTTTTTTTCCCCAAACTAGGTAAGTTAAAAATACTATAGATATTATACCATACTATAGGTTTTATGACTTGTGAATAGTTTAGCAAATATCATTTAAGTTTATTTCATTTTCTATCTAAACTTTTAATTGTTTTTAACCAACTTGCTTAAAATTGATCATAAATACATCGGCAAATTTGTCTAAGAAAATGTTTAGCCGACCCGCCATTGAAATACTTGAATTTTGTAGTTTAAGTAAATCTTTATTTTCTTTATATTATATAATTTATTTAGCTATTCTAAATTTAATTTAAAATTTAAAAGAATTAATGTTTGGCCTTAAAAATGCTATAATAGGAAACATAACACAATACAAATTGCAAAAAAAGTTTTATTTGGCATAATATATTAAGTATATTATATATAATAATATTTGTATGTATGTGAATTGTATATTTTGTATTCCCTTTTTGTAAAACTCAAAACTCTTAAGGCTTAACAGCAGACATTAGCAAACATTTTTACTACTTTTCTTGCTTGTAATAGGTACCAGGTAAAGTATTTTTTTTTGACTCTCCAATTCTACCGATTCTTGCCCAATAATGAATTGTTGTGTAATCAACTACACAAATTAAAGGGTATTGTACGTAGGGCTGTTAGTTTAATGTGCATTTGAATTTTGTAGTTTAAGTAAATTTTTATTTTCTTTATATTATATAATTAATTTAGCTATTTTAAATTTAATTTGAACTTTAAAAGAATTAATGTTTGGCCTTAAAAATACAATAATAGGAAAATAACACAATACTTTAGTATAATTTTTAGTCATTATTATATGCACTTTTTTATTTCGTACTAATTACTACACTCTTTCAAATTGCACAGTGTGTCATACGCTACACACAATTTTTGTCCCTGCAGTGTGTTAATGATCAATACACATTATTGTTTTTTAAAAAAAATTAAAAAAAAATTCTTGAAAATTTATTTAAATCAGTAGGGGCTTATTTGTCGATAAATATATTGATCTAATCAATTATTAACTTTACATAAATAAATATTATGAGCTCTGAATTAAGTCATCTTAGTATTGTTATTGTAAACAAAATATTTGATGTAGAATTTACATGTAAGAGCGGCAAAACTTAAGTTTGCTTAGGTGTGTTTAAACACTTGAGCGGGCCTGGCTATCATATATTGTTCATGCAAGATATGCCTAATGTTATTGATGCTTTAATAGAAAAACACCATGGAGAGACTTTACCACTTCTGGAAAAGCTAAATTAATGGTAACTGTGTTACGAGACACCAAAATTATAATTTCTCTTTGTAGTCTTTCTCATTTGCTCAGTTACAACTTTCCACTCAGCAGATATTTTTTAAAAAAAAGCACTTGATTTACATGAAGCGGCAAATGTAATAAATGATACTCTACAAAGCCTGTCTGAATGCCGAGAAAATATTTCTGAAGTCTTCAAAAGTATTCAAATCATCTGATAATGTAGTGAAAAAACAAAACTTTGATTTAAAAATGTTGAGAATTTTTAAAAAACAAATTGTTATGTAATCATCAGTGTTATAACCCTGCGTTCTAAATTT
>CM029361.1:3130255-3143212 GCA_017140985.1 Hormaphis cornu
TAGTTAAAAAGTTAAAGTTTAGTTAAATAGTTAATTATATTTGATATAATATTTGATGCATAAAAGAAATGTATGGATCACTTTTATTTTCTTTACTTTTTTTTAACATTTTTTCAATTGTTTGTATTGATCTTTCTGCTAATCCATTATATTGAGCATAATTTGGGCTTGAAGTTAGATGTTTTATATCCCAATCAAACATAAATTGTTTAAACTCTAAAGAATTAAGTGGTGGACCATTATCAGAGACTAATATAGATGGTAAACCAAATCTAGCAAACATTAATTTTAGGTGTTGTGTTACAGAAGTGCTTGTAAATCCTAATGTTAAGTGTGCAATTTCAATAAATTTAGAAAAATAATGAACTAATTTATATATTCTATCATCAAAGTGTAATATGTCAGCTCCTAACTTAAACCAAGGTAAATGAGGAACATTATGAGGTATTAAAGGTTCTTTTGAATTATTATTTTTATATTTCATGCATGCTTCACAATTTTCAACAAAATTTTTTATATCAGAATATATACTAGGCCAAAATATTAAATCTTTTATCAAATTTTTACATCTTTCTATTCCTATATGACCTTCATGAATTAGTTTTAACATTTCTGGTCTTAATTTTTTAGGAATGTGTAAACTTTTATTTTTAAAAATTAGGTTATCAATTATTCATAATTCTTCTTTAAAAGACCAATAAGGTTTAAGACTGTCATTAATTAATTTTTTATTATCTGGCCAACCATTTTCTATAATCTTAATTATTTTTTTAAATACTGGATTATTTAATGTTTTTTTTTTAATCACGTTAAGTTCATTTTTTGATATAGCCAAATTTTGAACAACGTTTTGAACATGTAAGATTATTTCACCCTCAATTTCATCTACTTCAGTTATGTCAAGTGCTGCTCTAGATAATGTATCAGCAATAATAAGTAATTTACCAGGGATAAATGTTAATTTAAGATCATAAGATTGTAATTTTAACATCATACGTTGGAGACGAACAGGAACTGAATGAAGAGGTTTAGAAAAAAGTGTCACTAGAGGTTTATGGTCAGTTTGTACAGTAATTGTTTGACCATATAAATACTGATGAAATTTGGTACAAGCAAACATAATTGCATAAAGTTCTTTTTCTACTTGGGCAAAATTTTGTTGACTTTCTGTTAATGATTTTGAAGCATAAGCACAAGGTTTATTGTCTTGCAGTAATACTGCACTTAAAGCATTTTGTCATGCATCAACGGATAAAGTTATATGCTTAGAACAGTCAAAATAATTTAAAACAGGAAATGTAGAAATTACATTTTTTATATGACTAAATACTTTTTGATGATTTTCATTCCATTGCCATAATGAATCTTTTTTTAATAAATCCCTTAATATAAATTAAGAGCTCTTAATTCAAGAGCTAAGTTAGGAATATATGCACTGAGGTAATTTACCATACCTAGAAATCTTTGTAAGTCTTTGATATTTTTTGCAGTGGGTAAATCAACTATAGCTTTAACTTTATCAATATCCAGTTGAACACCGTCTTTGTTAAAAATAAATTTTAAAAATTTAATCTCTTGAACTCCTATTTGACATTTTACTTTATTAAATTTAATGTTTATTTGACAGAGCCCTTTCAAATACTCTTTTAAGAATGAGATCTTGCTCTTTTTTTTTTTTTAGCAAATATTATCAAATCATCAACATATAGAAATACACCATCAATATCCGAAAAATATTCAGTCATAACGCTATGAAATACTTCAGATGCACAGTTTAATCCATAAGAAAGTCTAGTAAATCTATAACGACCAAAAGGTGTATTAAATGTACATAAACTAGCACTTACATCATCAAGATGAACCATCCAAAAACCAGAGCTTGCATCTAGTGTAGAAAAATAATATGAACCATTTAATGTAGATTTAACATTTTCAAAATTAGGAAGTGGATATTGTGAGCGTTTAATGGCCTTATTAAGATTTCTTGGATCTAAACATTAACAAAAATTATTATTTTTCTTCATTACAATCACTATAGAATTAACCCATGAAGTTGGTACATTGACTTTCTCAATAACTATAATATTGACCATATGATTCAACTCAGTCTTTAATTTATCATAGATTTTAAAAGAAACTCTTCTAGGAGAGTCTATTTTAGGTTGAACATTATCGTCGACATGAACATGATAAGTAATAGGTAAACATCATAGACCTTCAAATAAATCTGAATACTCATCTAAAATATTTATCCCTGTATCATTTTTTGTGACATTGACTCTAGAAATTAAATTTAATTCATTACAAGTTTTTAACCCTAGTATAGTATTACATGTAAAATTAACTATATAAAAATCAATAGATACCATTTTTGTTTATAAAAACATTGAATTATACATTGACCAAAAGTATCTACCTTATTAAAACATGTATCATATTATCACAACAATAGGTACCAGGTAAAGTATTTTTTTTGACTCATCAATTCTACCGAATCTTGCACAATAATGAATTGTTGTGTAATCAACTACACAAATTGAAGGGTATTGTACGTAGGGCTGTTAGTTTAATGTGCATTTGTAAAATCGTTTCTATGTACTTACCTACCTATTTTGCAATAAATTAAAAACTAAATCAATTATGATGAAAAACAATTGTAGAATAATCTAGGAATTCCCAAAATAGTTATTAGGGGTTTCTAGTAATAGTTGGAATGGCATAACATGGAAAAGCAAATTTTGGAATGGCAGAATCTGGAACTGTTCTCCAGGAAGACATTTGGCCAGGCGCGGATACAAGGGGGGCATGGAGGCCATAGCCCACCCAAATCGCATAAAAAAAAAAAAATATAATAAATACGACACATCTACAAATTACAGACAACTAAATATAATCTGACATTTTACACTTTGTCGTAAGCGGAGACATTGCCGTTCATCTATTTCCGTAGCATTTAACTCCCGCAAAGACTCTGTTCCCGTCGCTGCATATATTATTAATCTATCGTTATTGTTAATATTGTAATTATGTAACCCTCTATTATTAAAATTATCATTCTGTTCGGTATAACGCCCTGTGTTTTACTCTTGTCGTATATTTATTGTGTTATTCGTTTACCATTTTTTCTCGTCGTCCCGCAAGTGTTGCGGACGCACAATAACCATGCGTGTAATTTTACTACTGTTTGTTATATTGTAATTTTTTGCGGTTTGCTCTTATATAGTCCGCGCACCGAGAGAACGCTACTCGTTGGCGCATCCAAATGACGGAGCTCCGCGGTTTCTTACCCAAATTTCTCCCACTCTACTACCTACTCGCTATGCGTCGACCGTCGATCCGCGACGGTAGCGCCAACGGTGGCGGCGGCCAGAGTTGACGGCGGCCAGGCATTCGACAAGGTTTAGTGGTGGGAATGCGCGAAAACGGACGTATTTTGGTCGCCGCCCAGTAGCGTTCTCTCGGTGCGCGGACTATAGCGGCCCAATATCAGTCACGTATTTTATTCTATCCTATTAGATTATAAATATTATACAAAAATATAATATTAATCTACTACTTTACTAAACTTGTATGCACAATAATCACGATTTAAGATAGTTTATCAGTTAAATTGTGATAATAACACAGAATATACAGTTGAAGGGTAGTGAATATTTTGTGGTAATATCTAAATTTTGAACTGATAATACTAAATAGATAAGATATCGTATCGGTACTTACTACCTATGTGGCGATCTACGCATGCGCTATTCTGATCGTCTCCACGGCACGGTACGGCCGCGCGGCATTGCTCGTTCGCCGACCGTCACAATAAAAATGTTTATATTATACGTCCGTGATTCTTATCTATCTCGGTGTAAGTTATCATTCTATGATATTACGGTTTGTTTATTATATTTGTCAATAATATATCAATCTTTAACATCCGATGTTAAACCGTACTGTATAATACTACATTTTATATAATATAGACATATTATTATTAAAATTATTATGAGTAAAAGAAAGTTAAGTGGGCAAAAATCTATGCTAACACGATGGTTACAGGGCAAAATGCATACAGAAGGTAAGAAAAATATTAACTAATGGATGATTAATAATTGTTTAATAACAATTTACAATTTAGAATATTTTTTTTATAAAATAATTTTATAATTATAATTTATTTATTCAAAAAAAGGTTCAAAGATTGATAATGACTATTACAGAACAAGTACATCACATAACAAGTTTTTAGAAGGTAAGAATAATTTTAAAATCATTAAAGTAATATTTTGTTTAATAACAGTTTGAATATTTTTTATAAAATAAATATATACCTAATTATAATTTATTTATTCAAAAAAAGGTTCAAAGATTGATAGTGACCATCACAGAACAAGCCTTTAGAAGGTGAGAATAATTATAAAATCATTAAAATTATGTTCTACTCCTCTATGTGTCTCCTGTAGGCACAATACTTCGCATTTATTTTCCCTCACGATTTCCGATATTAGCTGTTCTTTCTCCGGTGTAAGTCCCTCAATGTTAAGGGACACCAGCGTCAAGCATGGCCCTGACAAGGGCCGTTTTGACTGACTGTGGGTGGTAAGATTGGCCAGAGTCTGATTCATTATTAACCTTATTTATGTCCTTGGACAGTAATAAGATGTGGCTTGTAGAAAAAAAACTCTGTTACCAGGGGCACCACGTGGAGGTTCTTACCGCGCCCCCAGTATGGACAAGAGCCACAGAGAACCTCCTACCGGGAAAAAACCTGAAATATGGACTTTGGAAAACCTTAAACCGTCTAAGAGTAGAAGTAGGAAGAACAAAGAAGAACCTAATGCGGGTGGAAAATAGGAGAGACTGTAGAATGTGAATGCGGAGACGTACAGGACGATCAACACCTATTGCAGTGTGTTATGACAAATACGAATTGTGAAAGAGACGACCTTTTTAAAGAACCAAATGACGAAGTAATAAAACTGATTCAATATTGTCTCAAAAAAGGCATTCGAAACAAGCTGACTGATACGATAAAAAAAAAAAATTAAAATTATATTTTGTTTAGTAACAAATTGAATATTTTTCATAAAATAAATAATATATACCTAATTATAATTAATTTATTCAAAAAAAGGTTCAAAGATTGATAATGACCATCACGGAACAAGTCTTTAGAAGGTAAGAATAATTTTAAAATCATTAAAGTAATATTTTGTTTGATAACAATTTGAATATTTTCTATAAAATAAATATATAATTATAATATATTTATTCAAAAAAAGGTTCAAAGATTGATAGTGACCATCACAGAACAAGTACATCACAGAACAAGCCTTTAGAAGGTGAGAATAATTATAAAATCATTAAAATTATATTTTGTTTAGTAACAAATTGAATATTTTTCATAAAATAAATATATACCTAATTATAATTTATTTATTCAAAAAAAAGTTCAAAGATTGATAGTGACCATCACAGAACAAGTACATCACAGAACAAGCCTTTAGAAGGTGAGAATAATTATAAAATCATTAAAATTATATTTTGTTTAGTAACAATTTGAATATTTTCTATAAAATAAATATATAATTATATTATATTTATTCAAAAAAAGGTTCAAAGATTGATAATGACTATCACAGAACAAGTACATCACTGAACAAGTCTTTAGAAGGTAAGAATAATTTTAAAATCATTAAAGTAATATTTTGTTTAGTAACAATTTGAATATTTTCTATAAAATAAATATACAATTATAATTTATTTATTCAGAAAAACACCAGCGTCTTTTTACAATTTAAGAATTTAAAATTAAACATAACGACAATCACAATTAATTTTCTTTATTATGGTCAGTAGTGGTCCCTGTGCCCCCTTCACCACCATTGTCTACGTTACTCTTGATGTAATAGAGTGAACAAAAATTTTATTTTAGTGGTCAACAATCATGGTTGATGGTATTTATAGGAATGCATATTAGCTATTGCATACTGCATTATATTATGGGCTACGGACGACAAATTTCTATAATACCTTATCAAACAAAAATAAAATATATTTAAAAATTTGTATTGTCTGACGCAGTGACGGCTATCCTATACCTCAAGTGTATCGACGGATACACATGATTTTGGGGTGGGTGGGTAGGTGGATGACTGTTTGTCATATTATAGGTAGGTATTATATTATATAGTATAGACATACTCACAGTACTTGCTGTATTGCACTTATTAACTGAATTTAGTCGACAAATACTCTGGTTGCAGTAGCAGTATGCAGCATGCACATTGCATTGACGCTGGGGGAATACTCATGGCGATACATTCTATTAGAATGATTCTATTATTCTAATACACTATTAACTATTATGTGCGTATAAGGGATGAAAATGATCGTGACAAGTGTAGGTATAGAACAAGGGTGGCCGACCCAAAATAGTTGGGAGCAGGATGACAATAAAGATGAAGACTGTTTAAAATGATCAGAGCTGATAAATATATTTTTATTTAAAAGTTGAGTTTATTTTTTATTTAATACTACTTTTATTCTGACACCATTCTGACCATATTTTACACCTAGAAATGTTCGTTAGTACTTTATTACAGTATTTGGAAGTACCTATTTAGACTATTACACAAGTAGGTACAAAAAAACATTGTTGAAAAACCAAGTGTGGAAAATGTTTTCCATTATTTTAACAATTCTTGACTGAATAAGTCTTCTTTGATGTCATATTAATGAGTAAATTAATTTAAAAGTACAGTACAATTGTTTATTTATTAGTTAACATAATTTACCTAATTTAATGATATGATAATAATTTATAGTATTGTAGTATTCTGTATTTATAGTATTTAGGTGAGTAATATTAAATATATATCAGGCGTTTGTAGAGACAAACCCTAATGAAATTTAGTGGCAGCATAGTGTATTATTTTTTTTATTATTTATTGATTTATATACAGTATTTGTAAGCAAGATTCCTTTTTATTTTCATGCGTAACCATAGTTTTTTACAAGTAAATAAAATAATAACCGTTTTTAAAAACCTGTTAAAATATTTTTTACATTGACCGTTTGATAAAATCTTAGATGAAAATACCTAATCGGCCTGCGACGTCAATGGCCAATTCTGCAGAGCAGCGTTCGAATTACGACACGGATAATATTATAGTTCATGTTCCCAAACACATGGTGGCCTTTAAAATATACAAAAAGGAGCACAAATACGTGCCCAACAGTGAACTACCTGCGGACGAAAAGAGTGAATACGGTATTATAGATAAGTGTCTGTCGGTGTTTCGTCCAAAGACACCATCTGGAATGCGGAGAGTGATAAATAAACAGCTCGTCGGGACGTGGGAGTTGACTCTTTACGAAAAACAACGGAGATCCGTGAGTATAAGTATAATAAGTTTATAAATACAGGACACTTGTTGGACTGTTGATAATTTAATTTAATTTGTTGAAATCTATCAGAGAGATAGGACTAACTTAAAATTTTTCCAGATATTTCTAAATTCTTAAGTTTATTGATGAGGGTTAAATGGTTTTTATGTATAAACCTATAAACGGCAATATTTCTTGTTTTCCGCTCCTTAAACTTATTTCCTTTTATGTACCTCGTCCCACACACGAACACACGTGTTTGCCAAACTTTACATAAATCTACACATCCCACTAGTTATAATAACTCTTTAAATATAATGTAAATGGAATGTAATAAGTTAACCAATTTCTATTTTTTTGTCCCAAATAATTTGCCAGCCCTGAAGCGTTTTTTTCCTAAATTCATAATAATACTTGTGTTGCATATACATATATATATATATATATATATATATGTTACTGTTTTGTTTTATTGGTGTTGTTTTACTGAGCTACTGCTCTATTCTTACAATATTATCTTTTTGTTTATATAATTTTATCTTTTTGTTCATCGTACACTTATTCGTCTATTCATTTTGTTATAGTCTTGAGACGTTAACTTAAATAAATAATAAGCATTATATAATAAAGAAAATAAAAATATAAAATACATTTACATAAGAAATAATTTTAAAATATTTTGGGAGAACTAATTTATATATAGCCACCCTGCTATTCTGTGTACTTTTTATAAAGCTGGTGGGCTAACCGAAAAGCCCCGTCTAGCCCCCCTCCCCCATATTGAGACTATGTTTAAGTGTATAGGTAACGCTGTAAAATTGGACAAAGTCGTTTACAGAAACATTTTTGGTCAATTTGCATAACTTACGCACAATATACAGAATTTTATTTCTTTTCACCTACAGGGATTCTTCACAAAATTTTCTAAATTTTTTGTTAAGACTATTATCACTGATCTTTATTACCTACTGTGTGTGCGACAGACGGAAGCGGGGGGCCAATTGTGGGCCCTTGTCTATATTTATGTAAACTGGGCTAGGTTATTTAAAATTGTGTTACATAATTTTTATAAAAAAAAAAAAACTGTTGAAATTAATTTACATATTATCTATACGTATGAAGCTTAACTTTTTATATTGTTAGGAACAGGTACCTATTTAAATAATATTGCTGAAAATTGTGATATCACTTAATTAAAATAAATAGTCAATATGAATTAATTATGTCAATAATTATTTATTCTTTGAATATTCTCATTCATAGATACCTACCATTATTCAATGAAGAAAGCGTAAACACAAATTGGAAAGAAAAGAAGAGAAAAACTGAACAAGTTTGAACACATTTTTATAAATGATCTTACTTTTATAACAATTATTATATAACACTTTTAAATGATACGAATCATTTTATTGTGTACAATTTAAAATCGGCAATGATTTATCATTGCTTTCGGATATTAAATTATACATTTGAACTACAACATCCAAACCAGTGACCCACCCAAAGCATAGTCGCTCTTCCGTCAAACTACCCCCACAACCTAAATGGATTCCGGCTTTTTTAAACTTTATATTATAAACACTAATGAATAGAGTACTAATAGTTTATTAAGAATAATACAATTTACCTTGCCACAAAAACTTTTATTTAAGTAAGTAAATACGTATTTTGATAACAACATTACGATCATCAGTACTAAACACAAACACATACTGTATATTATTACATTATGAAAATTATTGAATTAAATTTTTCCTTAATTAATTAATTAAATATTTTTTATTATATTATTAAGTACATAATTAACATACATTATGATTAATAATAATATTGTATTTGTAGATTTAATTGTAGATTGTTTTATTTGTTGATTTAATTTTAAAATGTAGAATTAAGTGGATATAAGGATATAAGAATTAAGTGTGGTTGGATGAAATCTAGAAAAGCTTCATGTTTTATGCTATAAAAGAATTCAAATAAGGTTAAGAGGCAAGTTCTACAGTAGTGTGGTAAGACCAACCATGTTATATGGTTTGGAGTATTGGGCTGTTGACAGGAAAATAGAACAGAATATGAGTGTGGCGTAAATGAGAATGCTTAGATGGATGAGTGGGGTAACAAGAGAAGATAGAATAAGAAACGAATATGTATGAAGCGCTATTGGTGTTGCATCAATAGTGGATAAAATAAAAAAAAATAGACTGAGATGGTTTGGGCATGTGATGAGAAGAGAGGAAACTGAAGCAGTAAAATTGGTTATGAAAATGAACGTTGGTGGAAATAGAAGTAGAGGGAGACCTAAGAAAAGATGGACAGAAACAATTGAAAGTGATATGAGAGTTGTTTATGTGCGTGTAGGGGATGTTAGTGATCGTGACAAGTGGAAGTATAGGATTAGGGTGACCGACCCCAAAAAATTGGAAGTAAGGCAAAGACTAAGAAAAAGAAGATTTGTACATTTATCTTTGTTTTACACTGTGGATTTACCTAATGGTAAAAGTTCGGCACTCTTAGCCCCACCATAGTTGGTAAGGTTAATTGCATCGGAAATTGGTGATGTTTTGTGTCCGTCGGTTAGTTTAACGGGAGAGCACTCCTGCCGGCACGTGAGAGTCCTGGGTTTGAATCCCGATCCGTCGTTTGTCTTTTTGAGCCTTTTTCCAATTCTCTTACAACAATTACAATCTGTTTAAAAATAAATACAAAAAGTAAATAGGAGAACAAAATATGACGGACAAGACGATGAGTAACATACTCATCGTCTTGCCCGTCATACTATATAGAATAACTATATAAAAACTAACTAATATATTCATTCTCTTAGTTATTAGTACAACAATTTGCCACAACGGAGACCCCGTCTTCAGGTGACTGTCGATTTTGCATTTTTTATCGGCGTTCAAACTCTGTGCAACCGTATTCAAAGATGCCTATAATTAAGTCATTTTATCTTTTAATGATAAAGTCCATCTTCATCACATTATCTTCATCTTCATCATCTTAGTATATTAGTCTTAGTGGTATCAAAAATGGCAAGTCAATCTGTAAATACTACGTTCCCACAGAAACAACTTATATACCTTACAGAATATCACATAACTAACAGATGGCTAACTTCAATGATAAATATTTATTTTTAAATCACTAAGTTAATTTAAATTTAATTTCCGTAGTCATATACGGGACAAAAAGTTCAGCACTAAAAGAAATTAATACAAATATAATTTTTAAATGTTTTATTTTGTTCAACAAAATTAAATACCCAAGTTAGATTTATTTAAGTTCAGATATATACATATATTTTATCAACTTTTATTTACTGATAAAATTGAACTACTTCTTAACATGTTTGAAAACATTTGTTTAACTTAAATTAAAAGTAATAATTCAATCAACCAGTCTTGATTGAAATTCCACTATTTGAATGGATTATAATGATTATAAAAACAATTTTTGTAAAGAGATATTTTATTAGACTAACATTATGGTTGATGTAATAATCCAGCATCCATTTTTCTGATGTATTGTATTGTAGTGTCTACCACATGGTCCCAAGTAATTTCAACGGCTTCTTTTACATTGCGCAAAATAGGCGTGTTGTCTAAAGCTTCATTAATTTTTTTAAAAAATTCGTACTGCTCGTTGACTGCTTTTGTCTGCTCACCTTGCAAAAGCCAGACTATAGAGCGGCACTGGGATACCACAATACCGTTTTTGATAAAATTTAAATTTGTTCGTTTCATACTGTTGTTATTGCCAAAAGCAAAATGTCCAAAGGATTTCAACTGCGATACTACAGGTATAAAATCAAAAATTGTGGTATCCTCATCATCAACCGCTGTAACTACGGTCATTGGCAACAACAAAGTCAAAGTCAACAACAAAACGTAGTTCATGGTTCTGCAAACGTAAATAGTATGCACAATTTAGTTTATAAAACATAATAATCTAAATGGGAGGTGTGTATAGTGGTATTTATACAGCAAATATAGCCACGTTTAGATTGTGTTTAAAATACATAAAAGCATTTAGATAATATTTTGTACCTATCATAAAACATATTTATCAATTACATTTTAAGTATACTTTCAACTTTGTGTTTTAAATAGGTTCATATTGTAACCTATTTTGTATTTTGATTGATCAAAGAAAATAATTCTTAACATCAAATGATTCTTAAACATAAAAGTTTAAGGTGTTAATCAATAAAATTGCATAAGTTTTACCAATTTCACTTTTTTAAAGATCTATTTAGTTACATTAAGCATTGCACATAATTATAATATTTGAAAACTTTTACAAACAATATATGACTTAGGCACACATGTTGTTTTTTTTTATTATTTTAAATTTTATTTTGTATTTTACATAAAAAATTCATTTTGGAACCAAATTTGTTAATTTCTGGTTAACCAATTAGTTTTGTCCAAGGTTGAATGGAGGCACTATTAAAACCTTAACGTATGCTTTCAAATTGGTTTGTTGCAAATATAACTTAAAAATTGGTACCTAGATAGTAGATACTTACTTATAAAAAAGTACATTAAAAAAAAAAAAAATTAAAACAATTTGAATTAAAGTAATATATAGGTAGTTACTTTTTTAATTATATACCTATATAAATGTATTACTTAAACAATTCTTTTTCAAAGTTTTGTACAAAACATTATTTGTGAGTTCTGTTTAATGTTGCCGTGATAAAAAAATCTACAAAATATTGAACAGTACTTGATTTGGTGTACGTGGTTAAGTACCTATCAATATATCAACATTTGCCAAACACGTTATTGAAAATAGACACAAAATTTTTTGAATTTTATTTTATTTAAATTTATTTAAACTTTAATTTTATTGCTAAATATTAAATTAACAGTGACCTCTTCCAAAATTCAGCTGAACTTGACGATGGAGGATTCGTACAATGTTGTATTGAACGATGATGCTCCTATTTGCTGCGTTGTTACTTTAGCAGCAGCTTAGAGTTCTTGTACCACTGTATCAGCATTTTCGCGGTGATTTTTCAATGTATATACTATTTTATTAATAAAATTTGAACATTTTAACAGATCCAAACTACTTGATTGTAGAGCATTTGCGACAGGTTCTAATAACTTAGTATTTTGCTATGAGGATAACACTCATTATACAAACACTTTTGTTTGCTATAGAATGAAATTCTAACTTGTAGTGTGCGTTTACAAATCAGCCGTCGTGCTCGCGGAAACGGGAATTATCGCTCGAGGGACAAGAGTTGCTATACTTTTAATTGATAAAAATTACAATATCGAATTGTTTCATATACGACAATAATATTTTTGATTCTGAGCGCAGCAAAGAATGTATAGTTTTCACAATGCTTATTTTTTTTTTTTTTTGCTATTCCGCCTTTACCGTGGTACCGTTCTTTTTTGTACATGTACACCTACACATAGGTAAGGTAGTACGAACTTGAAATTTGGAACCGTGCAATAAGAAAGGATTTAAAAAAAATACCAGCCGGGGGACTGCCGGTAGAAGTGAAAACTATATAAAGGCGGGTCCACACAAAACGCGCACCTGCGCGCAACGTTGCTGTAA
>CM029361.1:3156436-3184503 GCA_017140985.1 Hormaphis cornu
CATAGGTAATAGGATTTTTTGTATGTCAAAATGTAATGGCATTACATTTATTTACATTTAACGGTAAACCATTTTAGTAACTCAATATTACAAATTTATTCAAATTAGCTTGTTAATTTAATGCATCAGATGGAAAAGTAATTGTAGAAAATAATTTAGCATCATCCGCAAATAAAAGTATACCAACTATGTTATCAAAAATAGATGGCAAATCATCGTGTCACTTTTACCGCTTGTGTATGGCAGTTTTAATAGAATCTTAACCAATTTAAAATATGTCCATGAAAACCAAATGTAGATATCTTATTAAGAAGTAAGCTATGTTGAACTTTATCAAAAGATTTCTGAAAGTCAGTATAGAAAAAATCTAACTGTACATGATCATTTAAGATTAGTAGAAATAGACAGCTTAGGTCTGAAACTATGATGGTTATTGAAAATTAGAGTAGACACAATTATGGACATTTTTTTAGGTTATTATAGTTTCCAAAATTTTGGGAATAATAAACATTTTTAAATTGGCCTGTAATTAGTAATATTATGTTTATCACCTGCTTTATGAATTGGAGTGACAAACGATTTTTTTCAGAAATGCTATTCCTACTTTTTTTTTATATTGGTAGTATTTAGAAATTAATATGCTTTATTAAAGATATTTCATTATTTTGTCATAGTTATGCAAACATTTTGTTGCAGTTTAATGGCCAGTTACCTTTCATATATAGTGTGTTATGTTATTAATCACTCTCTATTACCAATGAGTATTTTATTAAGTAATATGACTATCGTGATGAGAATGTATACATTTAAATTGTACTTAAGAACAAAAGGTTACTTAAAGGCTACATGTGATAAAATATTGATTAATCTCATTCACCTTCATTTTTTGCAAACTTTACTTATTTTTTTTTATTAATATACATGTTATTTATTTTATTTTAGAATACAATCAGTCTTGCACTACCAAATTCATATTCAGCTGTTATACTTGTTGTATCTACATTAACTAACACATTTTCCCGCAGTAATATGGAAGAAGAAATGTTGACAAATCTTAGTGATGAAGTTATCTTGAAAGCAGGGATGCAATTAAATTTGTTACAATCACGTATTTTGTTATCAAAATTTTATGAAGTTTCTAAAGTAAAAGATGAAGATGACAGCGAGTGTCAATGTTTGACATCCAAACTCCAAACAGAGCTCTGCTATAAATTTTCTATGATAGAAAATCTAACCCACTCAGAAAATGAAATGTATAGCCTAATTCCCATGTTTACCTTAAATATTGATGAGGGTAAACTAAGTGCAGTCAATGCAGGTATTACTTGATTACCTTATTTATTTAAAGCGGCAATTTTCTATTTTTTTTTTTTTTGCCATCTCACACATCACAAGAGTTCAAACATTTTTTATTTCTAACATATAGATTGTTGATTTAATTAATTTTGATATTTTATTTTGTAAAAATAATTAATAGACTCTTAAGTATTGATTTGATTTTGTTATTATGTATCTTCATAATGGCTTTTCCATAATTCTTTTTTTCCTTGTGTTCCTTAAATGAATTTAAAAATTATAAAGTAATAAAATATTACCTATTTAATATATTAAATTTTAGAGGAAAAAGTTGTAAAAAACTTGTTAATTTTGAAGCAGCTATTATAAAAATAATAAATTTGATTTTAGAATCTTTATTGAATCATTAGATTATAAGAAGCCCTTAGTTGTCTGGCAATATGAAGGAAACAAAAATGTACAAATTTATGTGCCACAGTTAATATAAAATGTATATAGACTTAAACATGATATTAAAAATGGTGTTTTTGGGTAGTATTAAAATATTTTTTAAACTTTTGAACTACGTTTTGTTATGGCTGATATTGGATTCAATTACCCATTTTCTGAAATTTTTAATAACATCATCTCTTATGAATTTTCCACCAAATGGAATATGTATTTCATAATTTTCATCTATGAACAATTATTATGCCATCATGGCCTTGGCCTTTGGGCCATCCCTGACCACCAAGTCCAGATTTGGTTGAAATCTGACAGTGTTTTTTCAAAATGGGACTCTACATTATAGTGCATTCACTTTTTTTTTTATAAAATTTGAGATGTTTTAGTGTCGTAAATAATGCAGATTTTATTTTTTAGTTATTTAAATTTAGAAGGGGGTTTAGGTCTTATTTATGTACCAAAGTCAAAAATGAATTGATCTTTTTTAAGGAAGAGGTGCCTTCCAAAAAATAGTTGACTTTCATTATAGTACTAAAATATAAAATAAGTCAATCCCCTTGCCCCTGTGTTAAGTACGCCATTAGAACAAAAAACTAAAAGAAAACTCATTTAGTTTTTTTTAAAATAATATAATTTGATTATATATAATAAATAATAAATAATTTGATTTCTTTTTAATTATTTAAACAAATAATTTACTAAATATTTTTATATTAAATTAATAAATTCTAAAAACGTTAAGAACAATGAAAAAGTAAAAACCGTTCCAAATTCCAGTCCTAAACAAGAGAGTAAGACCATTAATAAACAGCAATAATTAATTTTATTCTATTTAATTTTATAAAAAAGAACCTATTATTAATATATATATATATATATATATATATATACATATACATAATAATAATTATAAACCTATTATATTTGTATTTTAATTTAATAGGTTCTGAAAATGTCAAGATTAATGGAAAAAAACAAACCAGACCTAAGCAAAGAAGCAATCCTATTATAAGAAAACAACAAAAGTCTAAAAATAAGTTATTGGAGGTCCGTAAAAATTATACACACGAGTATGATTGTGCCTGGAGCAACTGTACCAATATGGATTTAATTTTTTCAAGGTAATATAAATTTTATGTCAGATTCTGAGCTTTTTTTTGTATCTTTCTAATTAGGATGGGTAGTAAAAATGTTAAAATTTTTATCAAAGTTATACAAAAAAATTTATTTACTATGTATGCGTACTTGATACTTCTTTTATTTGAAGCATTTCAGATTCAGAATTAAGCGAGCATGCTGTTCATTTTAGAAAAATGTATTGGTTTTTATTTTTGTGTGGCAACTTTAATAGTTTTATATGTGACTAGTAATTTTTAAAAATTGATTGTTTCAATATTTATGATTTATTTTTATTACTAAATCTAACTAACATAACGACTGCCCCAAGGAAAAAGGACGTAACTCGTTTTTTCTTACTTTTCAGTATAAATAAAATAAGCATTGCCATTCATATTCTTATTTTATTTTTAAACGTAAATTTCCCAAAATAACATTACTGGTAGAATGAAGGATCCGTAATTATTACAAGATTCAGTTTTTAAAAAAAATTATGGCCATGGTTTTTAGGACATACTTAAAATACTTACAACCTTTTTCGTGGATGACTTGCAAAGTAAAAAGTAGTATCTATACTTACGACCTTTATTGTAGGTGGACAGCTAAAAAAAGTAGAATAAACATAACAATATGTTTTTGGGAAAAATGACGTGAAATACTAAGTAATAATAATTATAATATGTCATGATTCAATTTTTAAAGAATTTAATACTTGAATTTTAATCCTTTTAATTAATTATGATAAATAAAAATATTTATCATAGTATTATTCTTTAAGAGAATAAAATATGAAACAAAATTAAATAATAAAAAATAATGTTATAACTATTAGCACAAATAAACTTATGTCATAAGTATTAATAACAAAACAATTAAACTTTTAACTAAACATAATTAAATAATGATAATAAAAATAAATTTATAACTTTCATCAGAGAAAAAATAAAATAAAATAAACTTTTTACAACATATCCAAAATATTTTAACTAAATCATAGTAGCCACTCCATCTAGCTACCCACCTGATCTAAAAATGTCCTCTTTTTTAAAATACGCTCGTGAAGTATTTACGGAAAAAAACCTTTTACCACCTCCTCTCCACCAGTACAATATTCACCAAAGAAAGTTTTTCATAAAATCCGTTTGCTTTTAGTAGATTTGGAGAACTGTCAACCGGTTTTAGTACCAACAACAATGTATCAATAAATGTCAAAACATTTTTATTTCTGTTTATAAAAGATGGAAACAAAAAATAAAATAATAATTGTGCCAGAACTTTTCAAAAATCAGTCTTACACTGTTAAATGATATTCTGTTGGTTATTTTAAAGTTAAATAAAAACAAACAAGTTCCATGGTTTAACATATGAAAAAGATGTAGTACATTCTAAGAAAAGAAAGATAAAAAGGTTAATTTTGTCGAGGTAAACCTTTTGAATATAAACATTGATAAAGTTAAATTTGTTTAACCAACCACTTAAAATAATGAAATATTTTAGAATATTGAGTTTTCAATTACTTGGTCACTAACCAAATCACTTTATTTGATAGATCAAGAGACGATTTTTTACATATCAGTCGAGTAATTAATGCCAATTCATCTATACATATGAAACTGCACTTTTGTAGTGAAAAAGAAGGAACCAAAGTAGATTGCAAAAGTATTAATGTTGCTGATTGGAATATCGTAAGATATTTTCTTTATGTTGTTTTGTATTTAGTTTTGGTAATTTTTTGTTTTGTATTTAATTTTAGCACGATGGTACACTAATAGTCATTGGTACTGATAACGGTTTTGTTCAAGTATGGAAAACTGATGGCAACAAGGTCAAATGTTTAAGGACTATGATACAACACAAAGGTCCAATATTTGCACTAAAATGGAATAAAAAGGGAAATTACATTGTCAGTGGCAGCGGTGATGGAGTAAATACATAGTACATTTTTTTTCTCATAGTTATGATATTTTCATGCATCTTTTTTGATTTTGTTTATTTTAGACTTCTATTATTTGGGACTCATCTGGAAAAGTTGTCCAGCAGTTTGCATTTCATTCTCAACCAATTTTATGTGTAGACTGGAACACAAAACGCAGTTTTGCATCTAGCGGTATTGATCGAAACATTTACGTTTGTCGTTTAGGTGAAACCCAACCCGTTCAAACGTTTCAAGGACATGAGGTTAGTTTTTTACAATCTCAAGTTAATTTTATGACAAAATGAATAAATTTGTATGGAAAAAAAAAAACAAAAAAAGGAAGATTACAATGTTAATGTTTTAGGATTCTGTTCCTTGTATACAATGGGATCCTCAAGGACAACGGCTAATATCTTTTTCAGTAGATAAGTCAATAAGAATGTGGTCGTTAAAACAAAGTGCTTGCATAAACATTTTACAAGGACACACTGATATCATTAAGTCTGTCGTTTGGAGTCCAACAGGTCCGGGCTCAAACAACCCACGCTTAAAACTTTTAATTGCCAGGTAATTACTCATTTTTTTAAGCCAAATGATAAAGTTCAATTAGTCTAATCGTGTATTAATTAGCATTGATTGTTAGTGCCTCGGCAGATTCTAATGTTCGCTTATGGAATGCTCAAAGTGGTGTATGCTTAAATACTTTTAGAAAACACAAGGGTCCTGTTACATGTCTGACTTTTTCACCTGACGGGAAATATTTGGCTTCTGGAGGTATTGATATGTGTGTTCGCATATGGTCAACTGAAGTAATTATCTTTAATTAATAGTTATTTTTTTGTTATTATATTAATAATGTTCTCAATTTTTATAAGTACCAATGTTGTGTTTAAGTAAATTTTAACCCATTTTTGAATGGTTGTAACAACCCTTTAATAATTTGACAATTTACGCCTATTTAGGACTATTCAGAAATTATTTGTTTTAACGCAATGGACAAAATTGTTGGAATTCATTGGCATCCCAATCGGTATCTAATTGGGACAGTTACCCAGAAAGGAAGCGTGAGTATTTGATATATTATTCACTATTTGTAACTTTTTTTGTCTTAAGTGTATTGGTGTAATAGTTTTACTTATACTTTTAGTCAAGAGTTTTTAACAGTTAGTAATGACAACTACTTAATGATTTTACATTTATTCTCAGTTTTTTTTTAAATTTTTTATACGACTATACTCTACTCCTATTTTAAGATTATTTAACTTTGTTAGATATTACCTAATAGCTATGCACCAATATTACCGTAACAATGGTTTACAATTTAAGAACAGTGCCAAGTACAATAGTAGAATCATTATTACTCTACTCTTATTTTAAGATTATTTAACTGTGTTAGATATTACCTAATAGCTATGCACCAATTTTACCATAACAATAGTTTATGGTTTAAGAACAAAAATACTTAAAAAGTACCTAACATTATATCATTGTTTTTATTGTTATAGGTGTATATATTTTTTGGACACTTGGTTAAACGGCTTATTAAAAACTGCTAATTAATTTGTATATAAATCCCCCCTATTTTTTGTATTGAAACCAATCATTTAAATCAGTGTTAAGAATCATCATGAACATATGATTACTACTATTGTTATTGTTAATTAATTTTTTTAAAACATGTATTCGAAAACAATTCAACAATGACATAACAAATGTAAGTAGCATGAAATTTCTGAACAGTCAATAGATATTTTTTTGTGTTGTTTAATTTGTGGAGTTAAATTAAGTTAGGATTCTGTATGTCTTTTTATACATCTAATGATATAGATTTTTGTAGTTTTATGTATTTTTTTTTTATAATTTAAGTCAACAAAGTATTAATAGAAGTTTGTAGTTGCTATTATTTATGTAAATTGTCACCGCATGGCAATAAGTACTATTAATATAAACAGAACATGTTTTTTTATATATATTGTAATAAATTATGTTCCTCAATAAAACTTTTTGATCATTTTAATTTATTTTCTTTGTCGATTATAACTTAAAATATGTAGTTGCTGGCAATTTATACTTTTATTATATTTCGGGTACATGTTTATTATATATTGTGTACATCATTATTGTAAGAATGACGCTGACATGCTGATTGTGATGTATAACATGTAAGAATAATTTATTAAATTTTTTAAACGAGTGTCACTGATAATTTTGTGCAAATTGTTTTTTGTATTCTAAATAATATACTAGCATTAACTTAACTGTCATAGTTGTTTTTTTACTGTTATTATTGCTATTACATTTTACACCATACGCTTATTATTAGTCTTTATTTTTGTTTATGCACCTAAATGACTGTGCAATACTTGACGTAAAACATTCGACCAAACGTGTTTCTAAGAAACTCAAATAATTAATTAGACTTAGGCAATAAGTTAGATATAGTGTTAAGTATTACATATTTATGGTCCAATATCATGCTGAAAGTAACAGACCTAAATAGAGAAAGTTTTGTACAAATAATGATGATTCATGTTACGCACGCTGATTAAAAACAAAATTGTAACAAAAAACCCCACAAATACTCCATGGGTTGTGTGCTACTTATCTATTTTATGTAAGTTTCCAATTCAAATGATCTTGAGTTTTAGGATTGATACAGCATTGAAACTTAAAAACTTGTGTACAATCATGTTAGTGGATCAAGGAGGCGACCCTGACACATGTGTAAAAATCAAGTACAAAAATATTATAATTATTGGTAAATTTATATCTATTAATCATATTACTAAACATGGGTAGCTACTAGTATATGCTGTATATATATCTAATAAAGTTCAACCTGTTATCTTCCAAAACACTCTGGATAGTTTGAACTTGTTAATTAAGTAATAATTGTGATATTTTGGCACAGGATCAGTGTTATTGCTTTGCTAGGCTAACACAATTATGTCCTGGGTTCAAAGTGCAAATTGAACGCTGAATTGTCCATGAAATTATGCAGGTACATGAATACAACAAAGTAATTATTGTAGATTCTAGTACAATACAATAAACACCTTCCACACAAATGTGCAATACTTGTTAGTATCCAAACCATTTATTAAAAAAGAATTTCATGTAAAACAGATCATTAATAAAAGTGGGCATTAACTAGTTAAAAAGTTAAAGTTTAGTTAAATAGTTAATTATATTTTAACTTTGTAACTGGTAAATTATTTTTGTTTTTAACTTATTTACTTAATCAGCTATACATTTTATTGCATTATTTCAACTTATTATTAGTTAATATTATAATTAAATAAATATTGTTGCAGTTATCTATTATTTTTTTTTTGTTGTCAAGCAGAACTAACAACAAAAACTAATTTATTGATTAGCCAGATATCTTTGCCAGATAACGGTGAAGAAGACAGCAATAAAATATAAATATGTAGCTAAATATATTTTTTTACAATTTTGTTTTTGTCATATTACACTTTCATTAGGTTTCTACAATATATATTTAGCAATGGTTTTTACTTTTAGACGTTCCGTATAAGTTGGCCCTCAGCCCTTCATACATATCGGGTCCACTTTAATCTCTGGCTTTTGAGTGAGGCCACCATATTAATATTTTTGAAAAGACCAATAAGTTCTTTATTTGACCGTTCACTTTGTCAGACGCATCATACCACGTTTTTGATGACCGGCCAAAAGACCAAAAACTCCCGGAAGACGTTTACACATATTTCAAGATCGTGGCTATGAAAATTTGCAAATTGAAAATGATGTAAAACCAAGAACTGT
This sequence comes from Hormaphis cornu, assembly GCA_017140985.1. Lineage (NCBI taxonomy): Eukaryota > Metazoa > Arthropoda > Insecta > Hemiptera > Hormaphididae > Hormaphis > Hormaphis cornu. The sequence continues at coordinate 3,164,994 of CM029361.1, forward strand.
TTTAAAACCTTCAGTTAATGAAGACATAGCTGTTACAAATAAATTAAATTTACCAATATTTTCCAAAACATTAATTAAAAAAGAATTTCATGTAAAACAGATCATTAATAAAAGTGGGCATTAACTAGTTAAAAGGTTAAAGTTTAGTTAAATAGTTAAAGTATATTTTAACTTTGTAACTGGTAAATTATTTTTGTTTTTAACTTATTTACTTAATCAGCTATACATTTTATTGCATTAATTCAACTTATTATTAGTTAATATTATAATTAAATAAATATTGTTGCAGTTATCTATTATTTTTGTTCGTTGTCAAGCAGAACTAACAACAAAAACTAATTTATTGATTTTTATAAATTTCGATAGTTTTTTTCCCCAAACTAGGTAAGTTAAAAATACTATAGATATTATACCATACTATAGGTTTTATGACTTGTGAATAGTTTAGCAAATATCATTTAAGTTTATTTCATTTTCTATCTAAACTTTTAATTGTTTTTAACCAACTTGCTTAAAATTGATCATAAATACATCGGCAAATTTGTCAAAGAAAATGTTTAGCCGACCCGCCATTGAAATACTTGAATTTTGTAGTTTAAGTAAATCTTTATTTTCTTTATATTATATAATTTATTTAGCTATTCTAAATTTAATTTAAAATTTAAAAGAATTAATGTTTGGCCTTAAAAATGCAATAATAGTAAACATAACACAATACAAATTGCAAAAAAAGTCTTATTTGGCATATTATATTAAGTATATTATATATAATAATATTTGTATGTATGTGAATTGTATATTTTGTATTGCCTTTTTGTAAAATTCTTAAGGCTTAACAGCAGACATTAGCAAACATTTTTACTACTTTTCTTGCTTGTAATAGGTACCAGGTAAAGTATTTTTTTTTGACTCTCCAATTCTACCGATTCTTGCCCAATAATGAATTGTTGTGTAATCAACTACACAAATTGAAGGGTATTGTACGTAGGGCTGTTAGTTTAATGTGCATTTGAATTTTGTAGTTTAAGTAAATCTTTATTGTCTTTATATTATATAATTAATTTAGCTATTTTAAATTTAATTTGAACTTTAAAAGAATTAATGTTTGGCCTTAAAAATACAATAATAGGAAAATAACACAATACTTTAGTATAATTTTTAGCCATTATTATATGCACTTTTTTTTTCGTACTAATAACTACACTCTTTCAAATTGCACAGTGTGTCTTACGCTACACACAATTTTTGTCCCTGCAGTGTGTTAATTAATGATCAATACACATAATTGTTTTTTAAAAAAAATTAAAAAAAAATTATTGAAAATTTATTTAAATCAGTAGGGGCTTATTTGTCGATAAATATATTGATCTAATCAATTATTTACTTTACATAAATAAATATTATGAGCTCTGAATTAAGTCATCTTAGTATTGTTATTGTAAACAAAATATTTGATGTAGAATTTACATGTAAGAGCGGCAAAACTTAAGTTTGCTTAGGTGTGTTTAAACACTTGAGCGGGCCTGGCTATCATATATTGTTCATGCAAGATATGCCTAATGTTATTGATGCTTTAATAGAAAAACACCATGGAGAGACTTTACCACTTCTGGAAAAGCTAAATTAATGTAACTGTGTTACGCGACACCAAAATTATAATTTCTCTTTGTAGTCTTTCTCATTTGCTCAGTTACAACTTTCCACTCAGCAGATATTTTTTAAAAAAAAGCACTTGATTTACATGAAGCGGCAAATGTAATAAATGATACTCTACAAACTCTGTCTGAATGCCGAGAAAATATTTCTGAAGTCTTCGAAAGTATTCAAATCATCTGATAATGTAGTGAAAAAACAAAACGTTGATTTAAAAATGTTGAGAATTTTTAAAAAACAAATTGTTATGTAATCATCAGTGTTATAACCCTGCGTTCTAAATTTCTAAGTATAACATGTTGAATTGATTAGTTCATCATTCTCTAACCAGTGTTTGTTATGTTTCTTGTTTTCTCAATTTGAATTTTTATGTTTAAAAATAATGTAAAAAAAATTAAATTATGTGTTATTTACAATAATTATATACGTATAAAAAGGATGATTAAATGTGAATAATAATAAACAAAGAAAAAAAATATGTTATCATTTTCACACAAGTTCTTTTGTATTCTTTTAAGTAAATGGTTAAAAAACTTAGTCATAAAAAAGGCATAGTATTTCAATAACCATTATGGAAATACTTTAAGACACTTGAAAAATTTTCAAAATATATAGTTAGACCTAATAATTAAATTAGGTGTAGGTATGTTATCTTTTTACACACGTTCAATTGTTACTGCCGCCTGTCGTATGTAGATACAACTCAATAGCATTGTTGGTGGCCATTTCCAAAGCCAAAAACAATCCAAATTTTACATTTTATAATTATGTACCTATATTTGTTGTTGTTTCCCACTATAAAATTATTTACTAATTATGCAACTACCTAATCATTATTGTAGATTTTCTAAAGATCGAAAAACAGTACAAGTTTTGGGAAAGATGTTTTGCAATTGAAAAATTTTGCCAGGTGGCACAGAGTAATGTTCAAATTATTTTGATCCCAGTAGTTTTAATAAAAAAAACTATAAGACACTGAACAAAACTGCTGTTCTAGTTTTGTTTAATTGGTATTTTGATTTTATGTTGTTTTATATTCACAAGGTATTGTAAAATAAGCTTTTTTGATTATTTATTTAGAAAATTAGTTTGTAATGATAGATAACAAATTCAAATATTCATGTTACTCCAACATTATGTACTCATAGACATACTGAATACTGATCATCAAGTATTCTGATTAGTCCAACAATTTCTAAATGGCAATGTAGTTAAATAAATTAATTTTTTTCTTTACTGTTAGTATTGTTAGTATTTTATATTCATAAATTCTTTTTTATTGTTATAATATAATTGACTATAGTGATATATTTTGCACATCAACTGCAAATTATGTTACACCTTTAAGTGATAGATCAGACTTATCACCAGGTATTTTATAATTTATAATTCAATTTTTAATTATAATTAATTTTTTTTTAATAAAACCACTAGAGATTATGATTCAAATAAGATCAAAATTTTTACTTTAGAGAAAATTAATGCACAAATATTTCACCAATATTGCTCTCCTCATTTATAGAATAGACTAAGTGAAGGATCAATTTTAAAATAAAAAATTTAGCATTAAATCATTTTTTTTGTATATAAAGCGTTGATTGTTAAATCTAATATTTATAATCAATAATTTATAAACTAGTCAAAAAATTAAAAGATCTAAAATAGTAAAAATATTTTGAAACTTCTTTGCTATGCTTGCTCACACACACACATATATGCTTACCTTTTGCAAGCACAATAAACCCAATAATAAATAAAGTTTAACTTAATAATAAATTTAAAAAGCTTTTTTAATCGTTATTTTACAACTACATATATGAATTTAAAATATTCTAACTCAGAATCTAAAAAAAATTATTATTAAGTAACTATGTAAAATGCACAGTTAACACTAATTAATTGATACATTAATATTTTACTCACTACCAAATAAGGCATTTCTTATACTATTGAGTAAGACTTGAAAATTAAATGTAATCACGTTTATTACTAAAAATACTTTATTCAAAAAGTTTTGTATGTATACATTATATATGTAAAGAAAACTGTCATTGACACTAGATAAATAAAAATATTGAGGTTATATTTATACGTTGTTGTTGTGAAGATATTGTTATCTACTCATATATCGGTGGTCTGTTTTTTCTTAAAGTATTTTAGTAAGTTTATAGTTTGATAATAACTCACACACACACATATATGCTTACCTTTTGCAAGCACAATAAACCCAATAATAAATAAAGTTTAACTTGTTAATAAATTTAAAAAGCTTTTTTAATCGTTATTTTACAACTCAAACCTAAAATTGAGAGTTTGTGGTCAACGAACAATGGGGAATTGTAAGTACGAATACTGAGTAATAATGAGCTCTCTTAACAAAACTTAAAATGTACTGCTATTAACTGTAAAGCTAATTGTGTGTTACAATAACTTGTATTAATTGTAATGTATAAGCAGCAATAAATTGAAAAAAAGAAATATAACAACCGCAGAAAAACAAAATATTATTTTAGCTTAGAATGTTACCATATATTTAAAAATTATTCTTATTTCCTTATTTTCTAAAGTATGTTTTGATTAAGTATAAACGAACTTATGAATATTACAATAGTTAATTAATACAATAAGTAATAAATTGAATAATACAGATAGTTAAAAAGATAGTAATATAACAGTTACAAAACAGTGTTTAAACTTGTTTGATCATGTCTTAGCTTATTCATAAAAGTGAAATAACAACTAGTGTTAATTACTCAAATAATTATATGGTTAAAAAAATTATGTCATATATATTTTGTTTTTTTCTGAACAAACAAAGAGCACAAATGTGCGTAAAAATAAGATAGCACTGTAAAAATGGAACTAACAATAATAAAATCACTAACCAGTGAAATATGAACTTGTATTTCAAATAGTTTTTAAATATTCTAAAGTGCTGATCATTTAAAAAAACATAAATTTAGTATTGGCTACATAGGACATTCACCTAAATAAACTGGAAATAATGAGTACTAGAATTTAATGTTTATATTATTTTAGAAATTATTAAAAAGTAATGTTTTACAAAAATTAAAATTGTATGAAGTTTCGCACATGAAACAATGAATACATAAAATCATTAAAAAGTAGGCATTGCTTGTCTTTTAGCAAATGCTATGAACACCTGTTCAAGTGTTGTATCCCCAATAGTATAGTCTTCAATGGCTGGAAACTTTGCTTTGATAAGATTCATTTTACGAAATATTGACGACAGTGGCAATTTAGAATTGGTGACATGATAATGTAACAGTCCCTGAAATGAAAAACGCAAAACAATCAAATACAGCTAAAATTGTACAAAACAAATACAACTAAAAAGATACCGAATCAGTAAATAAAAATAAAAATAAAGATCAACACCATTTTTAGCTGACAGGTACCCGCGAGGTACAATCCATTCCAATCTAACCTAGATTGGTATGGATCATGGATGATATAAGTTATAACATATCTATTTGTTTTAATTTTAATGTACGAGTATATCTTGGCCAATACATCCCCTTATGACTCATAGTTTTTTTGTTTTTATTTATTTCTGTCCCAGCATTGCAAGGTTAATATTTATTTTATTTCTAGTTGTCTATTCAAGTGAAGAATCAAAAAAAGTAGAAATCATGTAATGATAATTATTGTGTATTGTGTAATTACAGAATTTTTATGCCTGGTTGAGCTTTTTTTTGCGTAATTTGTAAAGCCGCAAATAAAATAATTTAATTTATCTCTTTCGAGATCCGTGGCATTTTTTTTTTTTGTAGATTTACTTAAAGGTATCCTACATATCTGTAGGCTATCCTTATTATAATATGATACATTTTATAGATCTTTGTTTTATAAACTAAAAAGAATTTGGCTGTAAGGTCAAGCACATCAATGATGGTTGATAAAAAAAAACGCATGGTAAAATCCTAGAAGTCTACGATTATGTCAATTTTGTATCTAGGTTGGCGACCCTCTTGTCTATTGAATGGGGTATATCATTCGATGTCCGACTACGGGCAAATTTAGACATTGCAACATAGTTTTACTCAACTTATTTCTAAACGTTTTAAATATACATATTTTCCAATAATTTGTCCAAATTATTGAAGTTACAAAAACATGATTATGTTTCAGAAATAAAATTTTAAGTACCAATTAAAAAAAAAATCCTTTTAAGAGGATCATATGATTTATGGAAAATAAATAAGTGATGAGAATTAAAGTAAAACTACTAAAACACATTACTTTTATTCTTAATAAGTATTTATCAAATGTTTTTTACCTTATGTTCATCTTTTAACAATATGTCCGGAGCAAATTTAAGTTCTACACTCCTTTTTAGTTGTGTTGTGTCATTGATTTCATCGTTTATTAATTTTATCATAATTGTAAAACCTTGTCCATATCGGTTTTTCAAGTACTGTACATTTCCGACACATTTTATAACACCATCTACCATTATTGCCAAACGAGAGCAAAGTGCTTCACATTCATCCATACTGAAAAAAAACCCATAGTCTAACAACAAGTCAACAGTAACATAACACCATGAGCTTACCTATGAGAAGTTAGTAAAATAGCCTGACCGCCTTTTCGACTGGTAGCTAATAATTTCCATAAATTTCGCCTAGATGCAGGATCTACTCCACTTGTAGGTTCGTCCAAAAACACAATTGGGGGATCCCCAATTAGTGCCATTGCAGTGTTAAGTTTTCTTTTATTACCACCACTGTAATGTCCACTGAGTTTGTTTTTGTATTCTTCTAGACCTGAAATTGAAATAACAATGATAACAAAAACTTGTGTAGGGTATTTGAACAAATACACAGCTGATTCAAGCGATAGCTTTAGACTCTTATTAAGTTGTGTACAGGAACTATTATACCATGAAATATACAACTTTAAAACAAACAATACAATAAAACAAATACATTTGTTTGCCCAGCTTATTAATAACTTCAATCAAAATTTGTCCATATGATTTGACCCACCTAAAAGTTTGATCCACTTATCAACATGTTCTTTTGCATCTGATGGTGATAATCCTCTTAAAATTGCCATTAATTTTAAAGTTTCTTTTCCAGTTAGTTTGTCATTAATGGCATTGAATTGCGGACAGTAACCAATCATCGATAGATACTGAAAAATATATAAATAGATAGGTACAAAAATGTTTGTTTATTGCTTAAATTATCTGCTTAATATTTTACCTGATTAATGTCAGATTTGAGTTTATATAATTTATCACCCTGAATATAAGCACCTCCCTTGGAAGGAACTGTACATCCGGTCAACATTTGAAATGTGGATGTTTTTCCAGCGCCATTTACACCCAGTAGACCAAAACATTCACCGCGTGAAACACCAAAACTTATGCCACGAACACCAGTGAATGACATACTAAATTTCTTAACTAAATTATCAACCAGAAGAATTGGAGAAGATTCATCATCTAGAATTAATTTTTGTATTAATTTTTGTATATTATTTTATAATTATGTGATGAATATTAAATTACTAGAAAAGTTGTTTTTAGCAGCATCAACTCTAGCGATTTCCTTATTTACATCAGGATCAATATAATCACTATTGGGTCCAATATCAACACCAACAATTTTGTTAAAACAATACTGATATAAACGAGCAAATACTTTATAGTCAAACAATAATATGACCACCACATACAATAAGCTACTAAACAACAAAAATAATGTTTCCTCTAAAATGCCATTTTTATTTTCGTCAGAAGCAAACACAAAATAACTTTTTGGTTTTGAATCTATAAAACCTAAAAAAAAAAAAATTAATAAATATATTTTAATTAAACTAATTTATTAAACTTTATATTTTATACTAAAAAATTTACACAATAATGCATTAATATTGTTTACTATAAAAACAAAATTGTACAAAGTTAATTTAAACTTATTTCAAAAACAATTTTAAAATTATACTTTTACAGCTGCAATGCATAAAAATATAGCAAAGTCAAATTTTAAAAGCAATTTTGAAACCAATTAGGTAAACACAACTGTACAAAATATTTAATTGCTGCTCAATACAAACAGTGTCATACAGTAAGCAAAACACACAATTTTAAAATTTAAGCTTAACATTAAATTATAAAAAACTACTAACAATTTTCATTTATTGAAGATGATTCGCATATTCTGCATTTGTTGTTTTCCCATGTAATTTGAAGGTAACCAGCAATACAGGTTGCAAACGAAAAATTAGGGATAATCAAAAGTATATATCTAACTATATTCCAAAAGTTAAATAGACTTTGTTTATTGAGTTCAAGAGCCATATTCTTAATTATAATCATAAACATGTTTACGCACATTCCTGCATAAGACAATAGTCAAAACAAAAACATTATAACAATGGCACAAAAAAAAATAATTAAAGAGCAGATAAATTTTTAATGCTTACCTATTACATAATTGAGAAATATGAACATTAAAATAGAGCCCAATTGAGTTTTATGGAAAAAACTATACACATATGCATAGAATATTGAACTTGGGCCATATGTAAGTAAGAGCACCAATAGCGTGGCTGTAACAACAATATTAAAATTTTACATTAACTTTATATACTTAAATGATAAATATAATTTGTTAACTTACAGAGTTCATAGGGATTGGTGAACACGTGAAGTGTATCATAGAAATACATAGCTACCAATGTAAGTAAAACAAATACAATATAACAAAAATAGTCCCAGATGAAACAAGTGGCCCAGTAAACAATTGGTGAGAGTTTAGTCATTATCTGTAAGTGTTTAATACCACTCACTCTTTCAGATAATGGTAACGCTATAAAACAAGCAATTAGAAACAGAAATCCTGGGACTAAAGTATTGAGCCAACTACTCATTAGTAGCATCGGATCATCCCTGTCGCACATAGTCTACAAAACAGACATTAATAAGACATTGATTAATTCCAAAATTTTAATTGAATTCAGAGCTTTCCATTAAATACTGACTATAGACTGTTCAATTATTAAAGGTTCATTAACAGTTGAAATATAAGAATTATTGTTTCCGCCAATTTTCCGTAATAGAGCATTGCTGTAAAGATTTACAGCTATCGCTGGTGTATGAAAAGCTATATTATTATAAATTAAAGTGGCATTTGTCTGATTGAAATCACCAGCTATCATCAAATTTGTTCTGTAATCAACTATATCATCAGCACACATGTGTAATAACTCTACAAAAAAAAAAACAAAAAACAAAACATTAGTACTTAAAGAAAAAGTAAACTATTATTAGACAAATTAAAAGCTGTAATTTGTATGCTTTTGCTATATACAATACATATAAACATAATATTAACTATCTGATGAGTTTCTGTATCTACAATGAGAGTTATGACAAAAATATATGACGAGATAAAATTTTTCACATATTAGATTTAATGCTTTATAAATACATGTAGTTATTCTAATAAAATAAAAAAAGTTCTAAAAATTGTTAAAACAAAATAAAATGTTTCTATAATTTTAACGCTTTGTAAGATCAATTGATATGTTAGAAATAGAAAATGTTTAAGTTTCTATGATTCCAGTAACAACAAATGCAGAAATAACAATCTAAATGTCTTACTTAAATTTAAAATTTAACATAATAATAAAAATTCATAAGTATTATAATTATAATTATGTAAATGGTAGTTAATAAAATTTTATACTTCAATTTCATAAGTATGGAAACATTAGATATCGCTTAAAAGTTTACAAAACAAAATGGAAATAAAATAAAAGTTTTAATCACATTAATTTTCATTACTCATTAGCTGTTTTTTTTTTTTTTTTGGCTATGTTATAGTTTTATGTTCAATCAAAATTGTTTGTACCCTCAAAGAGAAATTATTAACTAATGAAGAATAATATATGTATTCCTGCAACTGTCGAGCTGTCATAGTTATTAACTAAAGGCTATTATAAATAAAAAAAAATATATGTATTATGTAGCTAAATTGTATCTACAGTCTACAATATAAATCAATCAGACTTACCATTTACAATATAACTTGTTGATGGTAATTTTTTAACAGTAGCATTATTTTCTGAAGAAAATGAAGCAAAATAAGGACCTAAATTTTCAGATGATTCTTCTCCAACACGATAGTAAAAACTACTATGCATGTAAGTACTTAATGATAGATTTACACTATGATTACTTAGAAAACCTTTGAACAAAACTTTAGAAGATATTACTGCTAATATACCAAATAATATAGAGACAATACCCTGAAAAAAAAAATTGTGTTAAATCGCAATAAAATATTTTTATAATTCATTGTTCTTAAGTTGAAAATTAAAACAAACTCACAAAAATTAAGGTCATAAACCAAGTTCTTTTAGCATACAATATTTTTTTTTCCAACAACACTTTAATCTGATTTATTAACAATTCCTTCCCTGTGGTATATGATGGCAACAATGCTAAAATAATATTTGCAATGATTAAAAAAAATAATAAGAATAATAAAAACAGAAGAAGGGCCAAGCAGAAAACAAGCAATTAAATGAGAGCCATGGGAACAAAAAATCCAACAGAATGTAAAACAACTCTGCACTGACGTCAACAGACCTGGTTACACAGGGATTTATCATGGTAATCCAGGACCAAATAATAAATAGAAACAACTACAACAAATACTTAATTTTAAAGAGAATCAAATCCGATAAATGCAGGATACATCACAACCCCCCCCCCCCCCCCCCAAAAAAAAAAATACTAACTTAATTAAAAAACATACAAAAATAAAAATTAAGTTTAATTGAAATACGGAAATATTAACCAATTTTAGTTTTGAGAACTTATAACTTTAATTTAATAACATTATTGTTTCACACAAACACAAACTTAACAAGGTAATTGTAAATGTTATAGTAATTCAATTGTAGATATTTATCAGTGAAAAGTAATCCTTATTATATATTTTTGTATAATTATGTTAATTTTTATCATTATTAGATCATTAAATACATATTCATTGAACCCATCATAAAAAGTAATGTGATAAAAATTACTTTGTGAATAATTTTGATTGTTTAATTCATCTTCATGGCTGTGTTCTTCTAATGGTCTAAAAAACATATACAATATGAATGTTAGTTAAAACATAAAAATTATGAAATGTTAAAAATAAAATAATTAGGGGTCAATGTTTGCACAAGTTAATGCGCAAATAAATACATTGGCTTAATTTTTGAGAACCTTAAATATTGTCGTAGGGCGTAGCTAGATGTTTTGCAGGCTGTTGCCATTATAGTTTACTCTAGAAACTAATACAATTTTACTTATTTTTTTAGTATTTTATAATCTGCTTTTTGTAAGCAAATCTCCAATTTTCATGTCATCCTTACCTTACTTTCTCCATATTCATGCAAGTATATCCTCAAAAATTGAACTTTTTCTAAACCTTTACTTCTGATATCCCCCAAAACTGAGAACACTATATTTAGTTACTTACACTGACAACAAAGCTGCCTTATTAATTTAATAATGCTAGAACCAGATTTAAAACTAGTCATTCTCTTTTCTTTTATAAGGAGTTAATATCTAACACAACATACTGATGGATCTAGTGCTAGTTTAAGCATTCTGAATTCTGTATAGCATATTAGAATTTTGATTGAATTCCCACAATTTTTTTATTTTTTTATCAAAGCTTTCCAAAAATTAAAAATTTGATTACGTATTTTTGTTTAAATTAAATTTCTAAAAATTTAGTACATAAGATTTCTAAAAAAAACGGAAAAATCGATCAAAAGAGTAAGTTATGACAAATTAAAATCAGTTTTTTTGAATCCTTATTTTAGTACTAGATTAATTGGTACATAGAAAATAAAAACAGTTGAAAATGTGATAGACAGAGAACAAATTTAACGCTTCCCATCCTATCCAAAGTTAAATCACAATTAGCCATTACAATAAGTAAAACATAATAGTTGATTATTAAAAATACTTACATAATATAAACGTCACCCAAATTTGGAAAAGTTATTTCAAAACTTGTCAGTTGAAGTCTATCTTTTTCCTTACTAAGCATAGAACACAAGGACTTAAATGACTTTATTTGTCTAGCTGGTAAATTGTATATTGTTCTTCCTGCTCTATTAACCATCATTGAACTTCCGGGCACATATTGTTGAACTAATTGGGTTACAAGGTCTACATTACAACTATAATGTTTGGTTAAAACCAATTGATAATCGTCTTCTTTATTGTTTAAGTCATCATCACCATCATCATTCAAAGTATTTTTTTCAGCTCTATGGAGAAAAAAAAATCACAAAACATTTTTAGTAAAAAATCCCTAAATAAGTAGGTATCACAAACTCTTATAAAATTGACTGAAAATAAATTTTAAAGATTTATGAAATTTATAACTACTAATTTATTTTTATACGGATCAACATCAAATACACAGTGCACTTATTAATAATAAGTCATAATTATACAGGTTTCTACAATTCTATAGAAATGGAGTGACATCTGGTTTTGGAATACTGGGCAGTTAACAGGAAAATAGAACAAAGAATGAGTGTTACAAAAATGAGAATTCTTAGATGGATGAGTGGAATAACAAGAGAAGATTAAACAAGGAACAAATAATAAAGCAGTAGTACTGGTATATAATAGTGGAAAAAATGAGAGATAAAAGACTGAGATGGTAAAGGCATGTGATGAGAAGAGAGGAAATGGAAGGAGTACGAGCAGTTGTAAAATGAACATAAAAGGAAAAAATGTAAAGGAATACTAAAATAAAGATGCATGGAAAAGATTTAGAATGATAAGAGAAATGTTGGTGTAAGTGTATGTGAAAGATCTAGACAAATGTGGAGGTATAGAATAAGGTTAGCCGACCCTGTAGGGCAGCGATACTTAACCTGTGGCCCCCCAATGGTTTTTATGTAGCCCAAACAGATCTCATTGTTGATAAAAAATATAAATTTCAAATCTAATATTATAAATATAAAATAGTGTTGTACGCGATTGCGATAAGGATGATTATGTTTTTGGTCTTTTCACTTTATAAACTAAACTTCCAGAAATATTTTGGATTATTTGAGACGGAACTTTGCGCTTTTCAAATGTAGTTAGCATAATCTATTTTATTTTGAATTTTACATTGAGCATGCAAATTAGAAAATATATTGTAATTATAACTGTTGGGGGACTGTTTAAATATTTTATGTGCTATCTTTTTGGAGAATATTAAATTTTTTAACAATGAGCTAAATCATGTCGGATAGTTAGAAGAAAATTTATAAATTTTTGGCACGTAGAATCAATAATTTTGTAGATTTTTGAATAAAAAATATCAACTGCAATTATTATACATAGATTTTTAAAAGAGCCATTCCAATTGACTGAAGCTATACGTGTTCTGATATAAATATAGTTACATTGCCTGAAATCATACATTTGTTCCTTATAATCTATATATTCAAGTGACACAACAGGCAAACTTATATCTAAAGCTGGAAGGTAGTTAAAATCTAACGGTAAGAGTGAATAAATGGCAGACGACACATTAACATTATGTACATTAGAAAATACGAAATCAAGTAAAGAACCAGTACGATAATAAATTAAATTATATTGCATTAAATTAGAGTGAGATAAGCAAGACAAAATGTTTGATTTAGTAGGGCTAATATTAAATAATTGTGGCTTAATTTTACTATCAACAAGTTGCCAATCTACACCAGGAAGATTATAATCACCTAATGCTAAAAATTTAGAATTATAATTATCACACAATACAGCATCAATAGAATCAATATGCAAACTATAAACGTGTAAATCAGAGTTCGGAGGTTGGTAAGATATATGTTTAATAATTTTGTTTTTTTTAACACATCAATCTCTGTGATTTTGTCTTGAAACTGTTGTGATCACTATTTGGAGGTATTGTTTGCGGTGTTGATTCAGTATGAACACAAAATAAAAGCCATTAACATATTCTCAAGACAAGGCTTAAAATCATTTCTAAGTGTTAGGATAATGACAATTACACAAATGCATCTGAAAAAGACCAAATCCCCGTCAAACGCACCCAAAAATTATGAAAATTTGATACCAAATAAGTATTTTGTATTATAGGTAAATTTTTATAGATCTTACTAGTCAATCTATAAATCAAAAAATTTGAGTGATGGGAAAAAAATGAAGAAAGAAATAACAAAAGCTATTTACAACCACAAATTCAAAACTCATAAATTATGTCATATAAAAAAATTACCTACCTTAAAAAAACTTCTTCCATTGTTGTACAAGATATACCCATTCCTTTTACACCAAATTCTTTTCTTTTTGATTCCAATACATTGAATAATTTTGTCAATTTTTCAGTATTGTCACTGGGTAAATTAATGATAGTTTGACTTGCATCTGAGCTATATATATCTGCTTCTGGCATAATTGTGTGTATCTTTGACATCATTTGCAATACATTACATGTTTCATCTTTGACAATGGTTAAATTATAACCAGTTCCTAAAATAATAAATAAAAGGTAAATAGATAGTAATTTGTATAACTTTTTTGAAGATAGTTCATTTCTATTCATACCATATAACTTTTTCAAAAATAAAGAAGTGCCATAACATTTGACTCGTCCATGATCCATGATGGCAATTCTATCTCCCAACACATCAGCCTCCTCCATAAAATGAGTAGTTATCAAAACCGTTCTTGTTCCTCTCAATGACTAAAAATCCAATTACAAACTTTTATGGCAAAAATGAATCAACTGATAAAATACAATATCAAAATTTTTATATTTAACTATTAAACTTGCAAATTTGATTTTCTGTGCAAGTCAAACTTTAACTTTAGTAAACTATTTACTTGTTACAGTTTATTTAAAACTTAAAAAAATTCTGTCATCAAATTTTTATGCTATAATAAGAAGTACTACTTAACCAGTATTGCAAATTTTTATTTTTGTATTTACGTTAACAACTTCTTGGAAAAATTAAAACACCTAAAGTTTGTAAACTAAGGACATACATTATTATAATTATACTGATGGAAAAATTAATTTAAAAAACACTACTTAACATAAGTTCTTTTTAACTATAGTAATAATTTTAAGGTTATGAATGTTCGGAAAGAAGAGTTAATTAGAAAAGAAATCTTAATATTGCTAGTAAAAGCAATTCAACATTATAAAAGCCTGAAATCTTAAAAATTAGTGTTTACAACTTTTTTATTCATATTAATTATATAAGTAAATTTTTAAGACCAATTTTGAAATTGACTATATTACCAAAAGTAAATCCCACATGGCTCTTCGTGATTCAGGATCCATTCCTGATGTTGGTTCATCTAAAATTAATACCTGTAACCAGAATAAGTATGTTCTTTAAAACAAGAACAGCGCAAAAAAAACAAAATACAATAAACTATAACTATTATAATTCATACTTCAGAATCACCAATCAATGCAATTGCAAGAGATAACTTTCTTTTCATTCCTCCAGAAAGGTTACTAACAAGTTCATTTTTCTTATGTAGAATATTTAAAAGCTTAAGTAAATTCAAACCATCAGATTTGGCTTTTTTAAGAGTCAATCCTTTAAGCTAAAAATAAACACAATTTTAGTATGTTATTTTGTTTAAATGTACATAGTTAACGCTTAATATTTATACCATTCCAAAAAATATTAAATGATCCAGAGTTGTTAAATAAGAGAATAGTAAATTATGTTGCGGGCATAAACCAAGAATTTTTTTAAATTGGCCAATGTTTCTAAATATGTCTTTTCCATTAATCTCTACACTCCCCGATGTAGGAGAAAATAACCCTAGAATATTGACAATAAATTAATAAACACTTTAAGATAGTAAATTCATACATTTTTTTTAAGGTACAAAAATAAATACCAGTAATTATGGACATTGTAGTCGTTTTCCCAGCACCATTATGGCCCAAAAGAGCAGTAATTTGACCTTTATACAAGTCTAAATTAACTCCATTTACTGCATTAAAATTTCCAAACCGTTTGTGTAAGTTCTTTATACTAATTCCAACTTCATAACCGCTAGGTGGACTTTCAATATACTTACTACAGTGTGTTCTAAGTCGGAAAACATTATAAATAGTTTGACTTTTAGACCATTTAAACATAAAGTTTAATGGTTTTGCTATGCCATATTTCCCTGGCATCACAGAGTCAACATACCATGTAATTAATCCATACATAAAACAGTCGAAAATTAACATAAATAAAATAAATCCAATAGAAAAACTTTCATTATCTTTTTTAGTAGTAAACAAAGTAGAGAATGTAAGTCCTATTCCCATTGATTCAAGTGACAACATTGTTTTGATTCCAAAATTGATTGCAGTATTTGGAAGTAACATAGCAAGGATTTTGATCAGATTGCTTGTAGTTGGTTTTATATAAGTCATTGGTAAGAAATAAGAAAGCGCCCATGCCAAGTATCCAGCAATGACAGCAATTAATGGACGATGAATTATACTAGTAAACACAAAACTAAAAAAAGTCCCAGCAATTAAATACATTAAGAGCAAAAGCCATAACAATAATGGATTTGTGTAAGTCAGTAATGGTCCTTTTCCACTGAAGATCTCATAACAACAAATATATACAATAAATATAATTGTTATGGCATGGGTCATTACATTGTGCAGTATCCATCCAGACCACATCATCCATGACTCTAGTCCCATCATTTTCATAAGTTCTTTTACACCGGAATATTTTTCTTCAACAATTTTTTTATTTGTAGGTGTGATCATTATTAAGAAACTTATAATTGTTATTATTGGAAAATTTGATTCTAAAAATTGACTGACATCAGATTTTAGTATGAACTTTACATAAGGATATGATTGTATATTAAAATTATACATTGTTTGGTTAGCTAGGTCGTTATCAGATACATTCAATTTCATAAATGATTTGTCTAACATTAACTGTAGCGCTAAAAATCCACTGTGAAAGTATTCATCACCAGAACTCATAGGTCCAGGTACATCATTTACTGGGAACAATTTATCTGCGTTCCAAACATCATGGGTGTTTCTTATTTTATATCTTAAGGTATGTGGTCTCCTAATTTCTTCAAAAACAATACCAAACCCATTAAATTCACTTGAATTTTCCCTAGTGAAATTGTTTTTCATGTAATAGTTTTTGAATTTTTGAATTAAATCAGTTTCGTCGCTGGCCATATGAATGCTTTCAAAAGGAATATTTAAGTTTATTGCTACAGTTGCCATAATTTGTCCAGTCTCTGTTGTATTTGGAGCATAGACAAAAAATCCATTTGGGCCTAATTGTTTGTAATGAAAATGTCGATAAATATAATTCTCGGGAATAGATATTGGCACACTTTCATTGCTGACAGATTCATTGTTTGCGGCATTTCCTGCTTTTGATTTAATGTAGCAAATGAAAATAAATAACAAACAAGGTCCCATTATATCACTAATAGTACGAAACACATTTCTTTTTCTTAGTAATAAACTTTTCCAAAGCAAAACTTTTATTTTCAGCCACATATTGACTTTTCTCCTAAAACAAATAAGATAAAAAATTAATAAAAATACAAATATTTTTTTTTAAAAAATTTGTACAACTATAACATTTAGGTGAGTATAATAAATTAAGTATAATAAATTCAAAACTTTTAACATAAATATCTTATGATATTTTTATAAAGTCAGTTTAACTTATGATACTAGGTATCTGTAATATAATAGTGCCTATTTTGTTCAAATGTAAATTTAATATACCTAACTATTTAATTTTAATAATATTTTAAAATATTTACTAAATTATGATAACAATCAATTTGTAATAAAACTAATTGAATTTTTTTTTTAAATACTTTTTAACAAAATTTTATAATAACATAGGACCATTTTGCATAAAAAAAAACATTAATTTTTAAACAACTTACAAGTACAGTAAATACTTACAAGTACCATACTAATTAATAAAAAATATGCTTATTACAAGCTTAAATATTATAGCTTCCCGAATTTTAAAGAATTGCATTGTAGTTAATTTAATTTTTTATTTAATTATTTATTTAGGAAATTTAATGGGCTTGTGCCCTTTGAATATATGATTTAATACAATTGACAAATTACATATAACAGCATTAAACAATAAATTTACAAAGTAGGTACCGATATAGTAAATTAAAACTTAAATTAAAATATTATAAAAACTGTATACATCACATTATTCTTAAACAAAAGACAAAATTTTAAGACCTAGAGATCAATAAGAAGAATGTATCATAAGAATAACACATTGATAGTTCATTAAAAATTTCATTCTGTTAAAAAGAAATAATTAAAATGCAGATAAAATAAAAGTACTGAGTTAAAGAGGAGTAAATTCTAGGTCAGGTAAGATGTTGGTTGGAGTAGTAAATGAGCTCTACAATAGGTTACAGCTTTGTAAGTTGAGTATAATTCAACAATAATGTAATACCTAAAAGCAATGATAAATCATTGCATTTTAAAAACAATTCTAAAAAAATTTTGTAGGTACATATTCTAATTACTTTTTCATGGGTTGTTTGCATTTTAAAATGTTCACAATTTGGATACCTAATAATATTAAATGTTTGTAAATAAATATACCAAAAATTACTACCTATTATATAATAACTTACACATGCTCAGTTTTGTTTATGTAATTACGTCTAATCACTATGTCACACCAAGCTAACTTGACCCTACCGCACTGTATGTAGACAGAGCACTTACATTATTACATCATATATACATTTTTTTAAGCATTAACTTTAAATATCCAACAAAGTTCTGATGTTCATTACACAAAAACAGTATTAAAAGATATTGAAACAAAGTTAAGACCTAAAATACAGCTATTTAAGTCATTAATAAAATTACATAATTACTGATTAAATGTGACTTGAAATGTCAAAAATAATTAATATAAAAAACAAATATTTCCATTATTTAGCTTTTAGAAATAAAGTATGCCCATCCTAAAATGTGTAATTGGTGTGTGACAGAAAAAAAGAAAGAAAGAAAACACTTTAAAAAAGACTGAGCTAAAAGTCAGCGAGGATGGAGTAATCAAAGGTAAAGTATAAAAGAGGTAGCTAATTAAATATCATAAAGTATTGTTTAGCCTCTATAAAATATGTATACCCAGTAACATGCTAAGAGGGAAATGGGACATCCATCGAAACAAGGAAATTTTATTAATAATTATTATTGATTAATTGTATCTAGTATTAAAACTGCATTTGCATAAATCTATATATATAAAAATGAATGTATGTATGTATGTTTGTCCTCAATGATCTCGAAAACCGCTTGACCGATTTTCATGCAATCTTTTGTAATAGCTTCGTTGAAAGTCCGGGAAGGTTTATAGCACAAAAAATGTTTTTTTGAAAAAAAAATTTTGAAAAAAAATTTTTGTCGAAAAAAAAATTTTTTGAAAAAAAAAATTACAGTTTGATGGAAAACATCAATAATCGTTTAGTTATGGAACATCATGCAGTTTTTGTAGATTCGTTCACACAATATTATCCATTTAAATAAATTTAAGCCCTACCAAAGTTTTATTATATTCATGTAAATTGCAATAATGAAAATAAAGTTCTGAATTAAAAATAACAATTACTGTCTATTTAATATTTTCTTTATTTTTAAACTTCATTATATAATTGTGTGTGTGTGTGTGTGTGTGTGTGTGTGTGTGTGTGTGTGTGTGTGTGTGTGTGTGTGTGTGTGTGTGTGTGTGTGTACGTGTACGTGTGTAAGTGTGTATAAGTGTGTATAAGTATGTA
>CM029361.1:3184513-3216821 GCA_017140985.1 Hormaphis cornu
TAAGGAAAACAATTGAAAATAATTGGTTGAGCGGTTTAAGAGTTATTGAATCACAAAAAGTGGCATTGATTTATATCTATATATATAGATTTCTGAATTGCGCAGCAAAGCGCGCCGGGTTCGCTATATACAATATTTGTGTGTATAAAGGAGAGTGTACTTTACCCGGGGACCTTTTTTCGATGTAATAGTGTATAATAGATACGCAGTATTGTCGTTACTGGTTATAGGAGAAACAATTATATAGTAGAAATTAGTACTTAATTATTATTGGTTGCCACCGGTTGTTCGGGCAGACCAGGTACAAAAACTTGCGTCAAATCGAATTTTTGAACACGGCCTACCGAGGTGGTACGTTGTCTGCGAACCAGGGTGGCCGAGTCGCGCTTACTGCAGCGATTACACCCAAAAGTACTCGAACAAACACGATTTTTTTTTTTTACGAATTATCATTTTTTACGGGCAACGAAGTGCGCGGGATCAGCTAGTTTAATATAATATATTAAATTTATGCAAATGCAGATATATTATATCTTTTGTAAAATTGGCCTTCTTGACCGCCTTGTGAATAGAAACATGTCAAATGTATACAAATCAAATCCGCGCAGCAAGCGTTATCAAAAACCCAACAAAACTGATTTTCTAATGCTGTTGCTGTTGTCAAACTCAAGAAAATGTCCTACAGAGAAGCTGAGTCAGTTTACGGTATCAATCATTTAATTATTTACAGACATGTTAGAAAACCGAAGATAAAAACACAAGGAGACCAAATTTTACTTTCTAAAGAAGAAAAGAATTTAATTTATACGTATTTTTAATTGTTTTATTGTTTCTATAATAGTTTAATATTAGTTAATTTAAGTATATTTAATTTAAGTAAATAATTTTGTATATCTCATTAAACTTTGTTAAATTGCCTGTTGTGGCGTAAATAAATAAATAAACAAATTGTATCAGGTATTTTGTTATGTGCTGAATGGGGTTATCTGTTTGACAGATTCCATTTAAGATTATTAGTGAATGGATATTTTGAAGCCTGGAGAAAAAAGGTTAAAAAGTTTTAAAATGGTACTAATGCCTGGTCGAGATTGGGCAGATAGTTTTCTCACCAGACATAAAAATATTTTAATTGTTAGAATGTGGCAGAATATAAAATGTTCTTGTACAGGTGTTACAAAAAGTACAATCAATACATATTTTGATAACCTTACAAATTCACTAGATAGTGCACCACCATCTAACATTTTAAACTACGATGAAACAAATTTAACAGATGACCCCGGTTGTCGAAAGATTATAACTAAATGTGGTACAAAATATCCAGAAGGGGTAATGAATAGTAGTAAAACATCAAATTTTATCATGTTTGCTGGTACAGCAGATGGTATATTGCTCCCACCTTTTACTGTTCACAAAACAAAAACAAAATCTGACAGTTGGCGCTTAGGTGGTCTAAAAGCATCAAGCAAATCTGGATGGTTTGAGTGTTACTCATTTGATGACTGGATTAAAAGTATTGCTACGCTATATTTGAAAAAATTTCCTGGGAGAAAGGTATTAATTGATGACAATTTATCCAGTCACATTTCAATGGAATCAATTAAAGCTTGTAAAGAACATAATATTTCATTTGTTTTTCTACCTGCAAACTCTACCCATCTTACCCAGCCACTTGATGTTGCCTTTTTTAGACCACTGAAGTGTCATTAACATATTATATTGGAAAACTGGAAAAAAGGGGATGGAAAGAATGACTGTTTGGTGCCTAAAGATCGTTTTCCACGACTTCTCAATATTTTGATGAAAACAATATCAGAAAAATGTGCTAATAATTTAAAATCAGGTTTTGAAAAATGTGGAATATACCCTCTAAATCGTGACAAAGAATTAAATATGTTGCCAGTAGAATATGGTGATCCAGATGTTTCTGATCATGTTAACAGTAGTTTAACAGAATTTTTAAAAACTATGAGAAGTACTAAAACAACAAATGTGCGTCAAAAGAGAAAAAAAATTGAATGTTCAACCAGGACAGAATGTTGAGGTTGTGGAGAGTTCTAATTCTGAACATGGAGATCAATCTGATTCTTCCAGTACAGTTGACCAACCAGAAAATCTTGATTCTATTATATCCCCAGCAGTAATTTCAGATGATAGCTCAAATGAAGAAGATGATAGTGATTTAAATATAAGGACTTTACCACATGTTATAAAATACAATCAACGTTTTGACAATGTCCATCCCATTTCTCAAATGACTGATGTAAAAAATGAAACGTGGTTACTAGTTAGTTTCGATATCATTTCAAAAAAAAGCAACAACTAGTAAAAAAATCTATAAGTATTATATTTGTAAAGTTTTAAAATGTGATCATGGCGAGTTCATACGTAAATTTTTAAGAAACATAAACACAAGAGACCATTTTAGATTTACAAATAGGTTCCCAAATGTTACAGACGAATTTACATTTAGTTTCTCCCATATAGTTGGTAAGCTGAATAACCCTGAACCATATAAAAGAAGTTTATTTAAATTTCAAATTAACTACAAATCATTGTAAGTATTTGTTATATAAATTGTACATTTGTACCTATATTCTTAATACCTAGGTAGGTATGTTTAAAGTATCCAAAGAAGGTTTTACTTTAATAAGTTAATATAAGAAACATAAAGGCTATTAAATTCAAAAACTGAATAAATTATTTTATTTGTTAAATAAAAAAATACTGTTATTAAAATAAAATATGTTTAAAATGTTGTTTTTCATATAATAAAGGCTGTAAGTAAGTTATTTGAACGGTTTAAAAAAAAAAAAAAATTAAAATTATGTTTCTATTCAACCTCAATCCAGTTGAATAACAAATTCTATGAAAACTAAGCAGTTGTTTTTTTTTCACTCACACCGGAGGGTGAATAGAAACATCGTATTTAAAAAAATATATAAAATCAAATTTTATAGTTGGGTAATCATTGAAATTTCTATCATGTAGTACACGGTGAGACCCAAATTTAAATTTTGATGTAATTCACAGCATTGTACATATTTTCGATCCATAATAAATAACACCTGAAAGGTGAAACCTGTATCTATTCATTCACAAATAAGGTAAGTAACATGTATTAAATCAACCAAACTTGTTTCTGTTTATTGAGTTTAAAAGTTATAAAATGTTTATTAGTTTATTTTTTTTAGTAATGTAAATTGCTCAATTGCACTTAATCAAAAATTTAATGGTGAGAAAATGAGGGAGTTAACACCTCAATTTAATAAATGGCCATTTGTAGATTTATAGGCCAACAAAGTCCATTTCCTAAATGGTGCAAATGTTCTTAGGTCAAAATATAAAATTAATCTCAACTCCCTCACCCGTTATACAATTTTGGGCATGTCACTTAGTCGGTATACCGTATACCTATGACTAATCAGAAAAATGCATATTTAATTAGGTACATTTAGTAAGTAATATGAAACAAATAACAAAATAACCTCATAACTAACAAAGCTATAGTCGTTTAGTAGAAAACAGTTGGGCCAAACAAACTGATGATCAACCGAATGCTCGTCAACAATAATAAAAGTAGATAGATTCCCACAACGATTGTTATGCACCTTTCTCCTATAAAACAACCCAGGATTGAAACAATAATCACTATAAGAACCAAGAACAACGAAACACGCATAGAAACATATTGCGATAATGTAATGTGATAACAACAAAATAGGACTACGTTATAAAAAAATGTACTATGTATACTGTGATTCTGTCGGAAATGATGACAAAAGACTTGCGCTTATTAAATAAATTACGTGTTAGTAAGACATGTTATTAAAATGTTTAATGGGTAATATTACACGTAATTTGAGGGGAGTAACAAAAAACGTTGGGACGAAATTCGGATAGAAAGAGTGGGGTGTAGGTTTAAGGTAATTTTCAATCTTAGTTTGTCACACCTTTCAAAATTGACTAGTCATTGTTTGTAAGCGTATCAATTCCAGAAACTTTGGCTTAGTGACCCCGCCTCGGTTTTATGCCTCACACGTGACGAGGTCATGCCTAGGTTATAGTGGTAGGTATTTGAGGTCGAAGGGGAATTAATCGCCCAAATTTGACAGTGCAACAATTTTTAATGTGAATGGAAATTTGAGGGCACTGGGCAGGCACTAGAGTTCAATCAGAGAATTAGAGAACAATCAATATACATATTATGGATACCTACATATGGCTACAGTGCTACACCCTCCCTAGACAAAATGGTTCGGACTAGTTCGGGTACAGAGAAAAAACCGTCATCCCGTTGAAAAGCGGCTATAATATTACGGAATAATCGCACTCCCGAAAACGGACGGTGTCTCGTCGTTTTCGAATAACAAAACACCGCCTCAACCTCTAAGAAAAACACGGTACCCACGCGCCCGCGGGAACAGGACAAGTCGAAGCGCAACGAAACGGGAACGCGCGCCAGCGGATACTCACCCGGACGACGACGGACGATCAGAAACACGGTGACAGACCGTTTCGCTTCGGCGGATGGCTGAACGCTCGAATCGGCGGCGATGGTCAAACAAATGGCGGACGCTGGAGACAACGGGTGCAAAGGCAAACGACAACGGGACGGAGAGCGAGCGTAAAATGACGTAAACAAGGTTGGGCGCGGCGGCTGTGACGTTAAAACACTCGTCGTGACATGAGCGCCGCGGACGGGCGCCAAAGGCGAGCCTGCGATTGGTCCAGCAAGCGCGCACGCGCCGAGAAGCCGATAAGCAAATAATTATACCGTCATGGTAGATACCTTGATACCATAGATAATAATCTTAATAAATATAATGTCTCTAAAGAAGTCTTCTTATCTATCTCGATCGCATCCTAACCACCTTGACAAAATATCAACGACAGTGTTTTGACCACTATCATCCAAAATCCCATTTTTGTAATGATAGTTTTGGATAAGAATAGTTTCAACATTCATATATATTTAATGAATGCAGTTTTTATAGAATTTTATTTTTGCAATCGGTTGAAAAAATTTATGTAAAAGTGGTTAAGTTGATGATTATTTTTTAGATAAATTAATTAAGTTAATAATACTTTTTTAACCAAGTTAAGATTTAATAAAAATTTTGAATTTTTCAGTTAGTTAATAAAAAATTACTGAAAACTTAAACCCAAGTCATACACAATTTTGTAGAACAAAAAAAAAAAAATCTTTTTATATTAAGTTTTATATTATTGCCTGAGATTCTAAATTTCACACCAAGGGGGTTCAGTCAATTTTGCAAGGAATTTGAGTTAAAACTAAGAAAAAAAATATGTCCAACAAAATAGTGTATAGCTCGTCACAATACAATGCTTTATTTGCATCAAAACAAAGATTCATGGATGTTTGGAAAACTCTTTTCAATTTTCGGTCAACCAGTTTTAACCGACTTATAATGTGTTTTAGAATTTTTTTTAAATGAAACCTTATTGAGAACTACTTGTAATATATATTGTTGTTTATAATATACCAGGGCTTAAAGAATACTAAATGGAACAAAATCATTCTTGTTATGTTTAAATATTAAAATAATTACATATAGGTATTATATAGGTATTAAGATTGTGTGAGGAAAGATGTTAAAGAGGTTGACCCAAGAGCAAACTGGAGAGAAATAGCAGAAAATAGAATAAATTGGAGGGAAATCTGTTTTGCGGGATGGTCTTAAGGCCGGAAAACCAACCAAAAAAAAAAATAAAAAAAAAAATAGGTATTATCCAATTAAAATCAAAAATTAAATAATCAATGTTGAAAGTTATTGGAAATAATAATAATGACTACAAATAGGTATTAAAACAAAATCTTAATAAGCAGCTTTCTTGTGGTTATTTTTTAAAGAACTAGGTGTAAGCGATTCCTACCACTTTCAATGCATTTAAATTGACAAAATTTACTATGCGGGAAATGTTCTACAGTATCGTAGAGTCAACGTATCTCTTTGAATAATTTTATTTTACAAATAAGAAGAAAACTTCTTACAGTGCGCATTAGATCTAGATTATTTATTTTATTTCTGAGAACACTCCAAAAATATAGTTACAATAATTAGTCTAATTCAAACTAATTTTTTAATTTTGAAAAATTGAATTTGAAAAGTCAAAATCCAATGAGCCCTGTAAAAGACCTTTATATTTCCAACATAAAAACAATAATTACACAAATTGAACAATTTTACAAGGTGTGAAAGTTTTTTCAATAAGACACGTTTCAAGTTTAATGAAGATAAACTATAAAAAAAAGTTTAAATACAATAAAGTTGCAATTTTATAAATAATATTTAATTATTGTTGTCCAAAACAAATTACAGCCATTTTTGACTGTAATGAAACCAATTAATTTTTTTTTTCTTCTTTTTTATGGCAAGCATACTGTGATGGAATGAGCAAAAAGACAACTAAAAACTCATACTGTTTTTCCCACAAATGATTGGGCAAATTTTATAGTAACTTGCTAAAAAAAACTACATTTGTTTAAAGAAGGATGAATCTTGAAGATTTTTTTGATATTCTTTACTTAAGGAATAAAGAAGGTCCATTTGTTTCGAGAAAGATAAGCTCAGACAAAGAACCATTTTTGATATCCAATGCAGTGTGTTTACAGTTTCTCAAAGGAGACAGCAAGTTGTACTGTAAGGCTAGTTTTTCAGATGATACCTTTAAAACAGTTGAATTCAAAATAAAATCAAAGAGAACAGAATCTTGCTATGTTAACGGTAATCCCAAAATTGAAAGTAACCATGTAACCAAAAAAATAAGAATTATAGGACCTTATAAAGGATAATTCAACCGCCCAAGAGTAATGACATGATTTTTGCTTAATCTGTAGCTTAATGTTATTAATAACTAATTTAATTAAATTAAATTACTACATAACAATAATTATAATTATTTATTGTACTTAATTTATTCTATTTAATAGGTTTGTAATTTCTCTATTTTTTAGGTAATATTGGATAATATTTTCTACACAAATTTTATTATATTATATTATATACGAGTGTATATTATAAATTGTTAGTATGATTATAATTGATCGAGTAGTTTTTCTTGAAACACTTTTTTAAATGCATTTATTAGGTATAAGTCCAAAAATAAGTTTTTAATGAAGAGCTACAATAGTGTAAGTCCAGTGCTGTTTAATAAACAATACAAAAAAATTATTTGGTATACATATTATGTATGAATTAACCAACAATGTATAAAGTATAAACATTTTTAATGTTTATAATCAATTTTCATACACTTAATCAAAACTCAGGCATTGCAGAAAAGCAGAATGTTATTTCTTTTCAGTTTTTATGCTCTCCTGAAAAGTTTGCATGATGTGACTTACTTTCGTCTGGTCTAAGGTACAGATATTGCTTAATATGTTACCAAAAGTGCCAAGTCACTATTGCAGAAAATCTACTAACAAAGTTGTGAATGTAAATGCAACATTTTATGGTGAGATGATTACAGAAAAGTTGTCAAAAGAAGTACCTTGTGATAGGTACATTTTTTTGCAGAGTATTAAAAAATGAAAATTTATATTATGTACACAAGTCAAGAAAAGATCAGTGTGATATTTGTACTGGACGTAAAACCAAAATTGATGCAGTTGACAAAATTATTTACTAAAATTATACACAGAGAAAAAATTATGCAAGAACTGAAAAAAAAGCTAAAGCATCAGGTACAAACATTTTTGTAATTATGGACTTCAAAAATGTTTTGTTGTGTATCACAATACATTAACATCAACAATGTTTTACAAATAAAAACTTCAAGTCTATAATTTTACATTGTACAACCTGGGTGATTAACCTGTTACTTTGTGTGGCATGAATCCAATGGTGGGGTAACTATTAATAAAACATATAATGTATTGTGGATTTTGTAATGAATTTAATTATATAAAAAAATATTATAAAAAATATATCAACTACATAATTTGTTAGTGATTATTTTTGTAACTACAATTTAGTTAGAACAGAAATGTTTATACTTAATAAGCTTCTTTATTAATCATTAATATATTATATTTTTGGTTTTAGAGAAAGAAACTAATTTTATGATAATTTGAAAAATACAGAACATGGCAAAAAATCTAAATAATTTATACTATATAAAATATATTGAATATTTGAATGTAAGTTCATTTTAACTAGAGTACAAATAAAAATAACAATGATTACCAAATATAATAATTAGGTACACTGATTACATTATATTATTAAATAAAAGTATAATTTGTCAACTAGTTACTACTAGTTACTACTAACTAATAACTTTCAACCAAAATATGTGTTTTTGTCTTTTTCTCACTCTTTTGTTTTGGAATTTTCAGAAAGAAACACACACAAAAGTAAATTAATTGTTATCACAATCTATAGTTTTTTGTTGTTTATAATTATGTTATATCATAAAGACCGATAAAATATCATTACCTACGTTTAGTACTATAATATTAAGTAAAGATGTAAGCATTTTTATTTATATTGTAATTTCATTTTAAAAGAATGGAATACTAAAATATATTATTATTATTATTACGTTATAGAAGTAGTTTCATATTAGTAATACCTATTTATTTTAGCTTCAAAGCGAAGCTGAGAAGGTATTAATTTTTAAATGATGTGTTTTTTTATTTTTTTTTTTATTTTTTGATTTGTGTCTGTCGCCGGTTTTTCTCAGCTGTGACTGGACCGATTTTGATGATTGATACGTCAAAAGATCACAAATCGTATCTAGTCGGCAACATTAACTTCTTGAGCCTTCATATTCCCCTCGTCCGCTGTAAGAGGGGAAAGTGTCCAAAAAAATTTTGACTTTTGAAATCGGGAAATTTCGACATTTTCCATGATTTTTCGGATAAAAATAGCCATAACTTCTCGAAAAATGATCAAATTAAAATAATTTTTTTTTTTTTAGATGCGCTAGACTATAACCTTTTTTTTAGTGTACTGTTTATATAAATTTGACTTTTAATGGCTCCACAACAAAGTTTTGAAAGTTCGACTTTTTTTCAAAAAAATATTTTTTTCAACTCAACTTTTGAAAATGTTCCGGAAAGTCTGACACCTTCTCACATAGCTTAAATTAAAGCTTATGTGATGTACTTTCATTTGAAAAAAAAAATAGAGGGACCACGACATGTCTTCATGGTGAAAATTGCTGCCGTATCCGAAAAAATGCAATTTTTGCGTAAAAATTTTTGATTTTCGATTTTGAAATTTTAACTTAAAAATGCTATAACTTTTTGAAAAATGTATAAATCAGTACGATTTTTTCGACACAAATGCTATGTATGTTTATCTTTCATTCGATATACTTTTTTTGATAGTCTGAGCTTTTGCCTTAATATAGAGGGGTTCAAAACTTGGAAATATCTTATGAAATAAAAATTTTTTTCAACATAACTTTTGAAAACGTTCCGGAAAGTCTGACACTTTTATACATAGTTTAAATTTAAGCTTATGTGATGTACTTTCTTTTGAAAAAAAAATTGAGGGACCATGACTTATCTTCATGGTGAAAATGAACTTTAAAGTTAAAAAATGTAAAAACCATTTTTATTCAAAATCGTAAAATTTCTTATATATTTAAAATTAAAACTTCATTATAACGACATAACTTTTCGTAATTTTAATGAGTCAATAAAAAATTCACCAACTCAAGGGGTTAGGGGCAGGCCCGTATCCAGATATTTTTTTCGGGGGGAGCTTCAGACTTTTATCGACCCGGTGGGGGGGGGGGGGGTACCGTAAAAAATATAAAAACAACCTGTTCCTTTAGCACTAGCAATTCAGGCTGAATTGTTAGTGTTTGAATTTAACACAATGTAATTTAAATCAATTTAATCTGAATAATACAATAGTACATGTAGAAGTACATAATATGTACTATATTATAGTCAGTAAGTAAGTAGTAATAAGTTATAAAAGTAAAAGTTCCTTGTAAGGTTAGTTAATACAATAAATTCATAAATAGTTAAAAGAATACTATCCCAAGTCCTAAACTGTGATAGGAGTATTGATACATATGTTCAGCTTAATAGTATATTTCTAAGTCACAATAGTAAGACAGAGTAATATACAATCGTAAGTGCATTTAATCTGAGTCTTACAATCTCAGTAAAAAATTTGATTGAAAAGCCATGTTTAAAACTTCGTTTTGCCTCTCCTGTAAAATTTACTTTTTGTGACTTGTGTTAGTTAACTTTTATGGTACAGATATATTGATGAATAAACGTGGGACATAAGCATATATTTCAAATTATTTTTAACATAATATGTAAAAAGGTGATAAAGGTGGGGAAGTAGCTCCCACTTCAAACACATTATTCAATGAAATTTGTCCTTATTAATAAATATTAATCTAAAAATTTAACATTATCTACAGATTTGCATCGAAGCGTTTTTTACGATAGTGATTTTAATCACTGTCAGATATCACTACTATACCCCATCACTACTATGCCCCGACAAGACTGCACACTCCACTCGACTGTGCTACCGTTTTTACCATTAACAATTCTAATAAGTTAAAAGTTTTAAACTAAAAGGTACATAAATTCATTTGATTTATTTTTAATTTTTAATGTGATTTCTAAGAAATGTATTTTGTTAATAAGTTATTTAATGTATATGTTTATTATCTCTTGCGCCCTATTCCATCATTGTATTTTTCCTAATAAAATAAAAACAAAATCATTATGGTTTGAATTCTGAATGGTTCATTATTATTTTTATACTATTTACGTAATATTAATATTGTCTATTAAACAAAATTGAGGTTGTATAGTGGGTATGGGATTATATTATATTTTTTTACATAGTAGGTTTTTTACGCCAAGCAAAAATATATCCATTAATAATTTACAATACTATCATAAAATTTTATTTTATAAAAAAATTATTTTATACTAACACCAAGCTGATTTGGGTAGTTTTTTTTGGATGAATTTTTTTAAGATGTTTTTTTTGTTGTAGATGTAGATGAAACTTTTTGGATAGTCTGCATAGTCATTGTTGTGGAAGGAACTTGTTGAGAAGCAATTTCCAAGTCCTTAATATGTTTGTTTACCTAAATCAAAAATAATTAATGATTTATTAATTTTAATTTTTTATAATAATGGAAATATAAAATGCCTAAAAACTTAAAATATAAATTAATAAATTATAAACAATGTTGAATTAAGCAATCATTATTACATAAATCATATGCCTATTGATTAATTACACTTAGCAGAACTCGATATTCAGTAAAAACAATTTTAATATCATCTCATTAAATAATAACATACGTACCTCATTGATTCTACCTACAAAATACAATTTGTTTTTTAGATTCTGAGCGGTAGCAAAGAATGTATTATTCTTACAATGATGGTTTTTGTTTTTTTTCTGTGATCAAAAGTTCTAGTAAAAAAGTGCTCTGATTGTAATAAATGATACCTTAAAAGATAGATATTTGATCAGAGATGCTACTTTATTTAAAGCGTTTTTTGAAATTTTAATTATTTTTTAAGTTCTAAAGAAAAAACAAAATCGGCACAATTTTTAAAAATGCGTTTGACGATCATTTTTGACGTGTATTTCTTATGGACGAGCCAAATAACTACGGGAAACACATTATTCAGACATAGATTTAGATTTTTTATTTTTTTGTGATCACTTTTTCTAGTAGAAATGATGTTCTGATTTTAACGTATAATACTTCAAAAGATAGGTAATTGATCCGAGATAGTACTTTGTTTAAAGCGTTTTTTGAAATTTTTATTATTATTGGAGTTATGAGTAAAAAGAAAAACGGTCAAATTTTCGAAATTGCTCCGTTCGACTTAAAATTTATAAATGTCATCAAAAAGGGTTTAACGAGTTTACTGTTGAAGTTTCAATCGGTTTTGATTATTGTTAAGGGAGTTATAGAACGTAAAAAAATTTGAATTTATGAATTTTACACAGTTATTATTACATAAAACTTCTAGTTATTACGTTTGAGTATTGAAACTTTAATACAATCTAAACAAGATAATTTTACATATGTGGTTAAAAAATTTAAAAAATTGGTTAACACAATTTTGGTTTATAGCCGATTATAAGTTGTTATTTTGTTGTAAAACTCGTCATTCCGGGCAGCCGTGTATTTTTTATGGGAGAAACAAATAATTACGGGAAACGTGTTTTTTACACATCAATTTAGATTTTTATGATCATAACATCCAAAATAAAGAATGG
Organism: Hormaphis cornu; assembly: GCA_017140985.1. Lineage (NCBI taxonomy): Eukaryota > Metazoa > Arthropoda > Insecta > Hemiptera > Hormaphididae > Hormaphis > Hormaphis cornu. The sequence goes on from CM029361.1 coordinate 3,196,768, forward strand.
ACCAGCTAAAACTTACTAAAAATACTAAAATAGGAAATATACAGATTTGATAAAAGTTTTTATTGTTAAATTTGTTTTTACCAGGACGTATACTAGACAACTGAACTCGCTCAGAATCGTATTTTCATAGGCAATGATTTATTGTTGCTTTCAGAAATGAAATAATGCATTTAAACCACAACTTCTAAACTGGTGACCCACCCAAAGCATAGTCGCTACCCCGTTAAACTACCAACGCGATCAAGAGTGATCTCGGCTTTTATAACTTAAATACACACACACAACTTGTGTTTTTACTTGTCATTGAAGAATTCATTAGATTATACTAAACAGTTTTTATAAAAACCTATAACTAAATAATATTCTAAAAATAAATTATCTAAAATAAACCAAAGGAAATACTAAAATATTTTTTAAATACATTATGTTATTTCAATTATTTAAAAACAATTATTAATAACTTACCATATTCTTTATATACATAACAGCTCTTTTCTCTGCTAAGTCTTCTTTATTACTAGAGCCTTTAACATTTTTAGTTTTATACGGTGGCCTTATTATTACATGACCAAAAACTACAATATTATGCCCTTGCCAACATATATCTGGTATACTAAAACAAAAACATATTTACAATTAAAACATATTTCTTGAGAAAAATACTTACGTTTTAGATAAGGTCAGATACAATTGTTTTGCTTCTGGAGGAACATCGGCAGACATAGCTAATATTTTATTCTTTTTATTTTGTACTTGAACTTTTAGTCTATTTTCTAACTGAAAAAATTTATTACTGTAGACTTAAGTAAATTGTAATTTTTAATCAATAAGAACTAATGGTATAGTTTTAGTAAAAAATAAATAAATACATACTCTATCAAAATCTATGGCCGGCAGAGGTTGTGGTTTAATATTGGATACTTTTTTTATTTGAATGTTTTTAGTAAACTTCAAGTTCACTATTTTAACGTCGTTTTTTAATGTATCATTACTAGTTGATAGACACTCTGATTAAATCATGTTAAGGACACAAACAAACAAGATTATAATTATTAGTTTAATTATGTTTAATAGAAAAAAATAGTTTAAATCACAATTAAAAATATCAAATTATTAATGCCTGGTTGCATTTATGTAGGGTAGGTAGGTAAGTTTATTGGATCTGCAAACTTAAGTGACAAATTAAGACCCAAATCTCTGTCAACAGTTTACCGAGATTTCAATAGTAAAATTGTTATCATGCAACCCAGCCTAAGAGTTAATAATATCTTTTAACTTAAATGAATGAAAGTAAATAACTGACAAAAAATGTTAACAATTAAAAAAATTATTAACACAACACTGAATTTAAACTTTAAACTTATCAACAACAATAACAAATAAAATGAACATTTTCAATTGGGTGTTACAACAAATGAAAATTCAATTTTAAAATATAGTTTTTATAAAACCAACTTGTGCTTGAGTAACTAATTTCAAGCTATTATAATTAAAATACTAACAATTAATTTAATAATCAGGCAATTAAATAATTGTCACATTATCTAGCAGCAATACTAATAAATAATAATTTACAGTTACACTAAAATATAAGTCAAAATCTTTAAATAATAGTGAAATGTGTCATTTATTAAATACATAAAAATGTGATCACTAGTAAAATGCAATATGGGACAGTAAAAATAATCAAGTATAAGATCATGGGAAACATAAAAAAAAATTTCAAAATCATATTAATGTTTTATGGTTAAGTTTTTGCAATATGAGAATCAATTTAAATTTAAGTTTGTACCCTTTGATAATGTATAAAATATTACAACTTAATTGTAGGTCAACTTTCAGGTAAGGGTCAAGGAAAATATGAATTGTAGTGTCGTTTAACTATTACCAGTCATATATTCTGATAAGATTTTAAATGATGTCAATAGATTTATTAGGTTTAAAAAATTGAATATTGAACTGTTAAAAATTTGTAAAATTTTCAGTTTCAAAATGTTTTTACAATTTTAGCAACATTTTTTTCTTCACATTTTTCTAGATAGCCGAGAGTAGCAAACATTTATACATTACGATTCCAGAAAAAATTAACGGACATGTACTTTTTGTTTTTGAAAAATTAAGCACTTACATAATTAAATAATGATTTTTTATTTGAAGATTATTAAAATAGTTTTATATCTGTATAGAAAAAAACTCTCTATATTATACTAAACGTCGGATATTTTAATTCAATAAAAACTATAGAGAAATGAACAAATATATATCCTGACACTAGTAATAGAACCATGATACATATCCTGTATTAAATTGTATACATTTTGCGACTTTTTTTTTCTTCAAGAAGATTGGAAGCGTTGATTTTTCGCTACGTCTATCCACGCAAATTATAGTAATTTAAATTTTAGATGGTTCAATAGGTGATAATAATAAAACTTTTTATTTTTGAAAAATTAAAATTTTAACTTACCTACCTACCTATGATTTTTTTTTTTTTAATTGATATAAAAAAAAACATAGGATATAAGTTCCACTTTAAATCTATAAACACTAATTGCTTTATATTTTTTTTCTCTGTTCTCTACCAGTTGTCCCACACGAAATAATGTCTTTTAATTGTTTCCTATGTCACTACTAGGTACCTATTAAAATATACAATTTTATATTACACCAATGTCCGATAAGTTTCATATTAAATAAACTAGGTACCCGTTTTGATAAAACTTTCAGAACCAAAAACCAAATGAGAATGTTGTTTTTTATGAACCTTATTTCTAGTAGTTTTTGCATAACCGATTAGCCGATCCGTTCGACTAAACAATCGCATTGTGTCACAAAAAAAGGATACTGAGCATAAGATATCTTTTGGAAGGCTCAAATGCGATCACTTCGCCCTCGATCAGCTCGTCGAAACAGTTGGTGCACGCGACTACGCTGCCGATGGGATAGTTTTCTTCAGCGCCGGCCATCCTCAGCTTCGCTCGGTCTTTCAGGCCGACGGAATTTGCCGACTGGACAGTACCCGCGGTGACGAAGCTCACACGGACGCTGAGCACTCGGAAGTCTCGGAATTAGGTACCTCGTGTGCTAGCTAAATTGGAATTAGAATGAATAATGTGATACACTCGCAAATCGCTTGTCGCCTCCGAAACGAAACAATAACGAAAATACGATTAATAGGTACGAAAAAATAATGTTCTAATAATTATTTGTCATACAAAATTATGAAATCTCGTCTACATTCGCCGTGGTTATAGAAAGAATAAAGATAGATAGATAGACACTTCTTATCTATCTCGATGAGATGTATACATTTTGGACGCAACATCCATAGACATGATAATAATAATAATAATAATATTATGCTGCACCTCGCAAGCGCTGCCCGCCGCAGTGTTACGGAGAAAAAATGAAAAATTCATCGCCCGGGCCGACCTCGTACCGAACAATACTTTTTCATTGAACAACAATTATTATTATTTCAACTAATAATTATTATTATATAGAATCGAATAATTCGCTTTGAATCGATAACAATTTTACAAAAGGTTTTTCCGATAAAACCACTCGGAAATCCGTTTTTTTTTTTTTTTATTTAGATTAGAATAAGCACCCATAAAAGTTTTTATGCCCGATCGTAGCTGAAATAAAATCGCGAAAATAAATCGTCAAGTTTTCACTAATTTATCAATGTCATTATTGAAATTAGCCATTTGGATTTATGAAAGAAAAAAATAGCTACGCCCTAACCTGCAGGACGAGCACTTAAACCTCGGGTTGTAGGTGAACTATGTAAACTAACTCGGTGAAAAATGGAAATCGCTCTTCGCTAAACGAAATAGGTACAATTATTACAAATCGTATGAAAAATATAAGATATGACGCCGATAACTAGCAGATCTATAGGGTTTGATTTTAGGTTGAAGGGCGTAAATATCAAGAGTAAAAATATTTAAATTTTTTTTAGTGTAAGGATTCCGTAGGTACATCCTGTATTTAAATAAAGCGTCCTGGTGTCCAAACAAAATGTTCAAAACAACACTTTTGTTCCGTATTTTTAATCATCAATCCCGTAGGTCCCTTATTTTTTAAGTTTTAAAATTATAACATTTTCCTTATCAATTCCAATAATTGCCAATAGTAACCAAGTCGAATAATATTTTCAATAAAAGTTAATATTATTTAGTTAGGTACTGACTGAGATTCTGTAAAACTAAAATGAATTGAACCTAATTTGTTATCATTTGAATTGTATCAAATGTATGAAGTAAGTTAATTTGCAATCAACAAAATTGTTTTTTATACAAATATTTTTATCAAACATATTAAAATTAAATGTTAAGAAATTTTTCTCACTTTCTGATTTGTTCCAGTATAGTGATACTCATTTCAAGCATTTAGTAAATTTTTATTAAAAGTAATGGTAGGTAATTTTGTTGTGAGGAATATATAATATTAATTATAGTGTGATGAAAATAAAATGTTGCCTCTAGGCCAAATTCAGTTTTTACAAAGAACTTGTATAAAAAATTTCAGTTCAGATAGGTACCTATTTCTTTTTTCAATTATCTTAACATAAGTACTAATGGTTGAAAAATTTGCTAAAATACAAAATCTACATAAAATTTCAAAATAATTTGTTCGATGTGGTTATAACATACCTTATATTTTTTAAATTAAGAACTAGTTTTGACAATCTAAGGCTGAGTTTCGTTAACGTATGAAGTTAAATTTACAAGTTCTATAAACTTAACCAACCAATCATAAACACATATTTTTCTGTGTTAACACTGTTTACAGGCTCGTTAAATAAAATTTTTTTTCTTATACAACCCAATAACATTTTACAATTTTTCTCTAATTGTTGCTGCTTTTATTAACTAGTGATCCCAAATTTATGACTTCAACATCAACTATTTGACAAAAATAAAGACTATAAGAACATAATTTTGCCGATGACCCTGCATTAATAGCATCAGGTGATTCTTGAGATAAAATATTTGACAAAATACAAATTGACATTAAGTCGTATATCTATGGTTATTGGAGAACAACCTATTAGTAAATATTGAAAACACTTTTATACTATCTCACTACCTGTCCAATAACAAGCTCCAGTTAAAAAAACATATTGTATCACATTCGAGAAACTGTTTGAACCTAGAATTGTGCACTTGAAACCACAAACTCAAAATCTGCACTTCTACTAAATATTTAGGCATCATAATGAACAGCCCCCTAAAATAGACACTTTGGCAACAAAATTGAGGAAATTATCATATGCTTTTAAACAATTAAAATGTATTTGAAATAAAGTTCAATTAAAAAATTGTATATAAAGCACTAATAAAATCTATAATTTCATATGGTATAATTGCGTGGAGTGGATCTAACAAAACCAACTTAAAAAAAACTACAAGTCGGACATAAAAATATCTTGAGAATAATTCTTAACAAAGACTACTATTATCACACAGAAAACTTATTTAACAAATTTAATGTATTAAGCATCAAGAAACTCTACTACATGCCGTCTGCTACTTTTATACTAAAATTAATCATATCAACAAAATATTTCATATCTATAACACTAGATATAATCAGTATAATGTATTAATTACAAAAATGAATAAAACTACCCACACAATCTTCTTTTTTATAAGTAGGGCCAAGTATTTTAAAAAATTACCGACTGTAGTATAAATGTTGGATTATAAACAGTTTAAATTAGGATTATTTAATTGGCTGAAGCAACAAGTTACTGATTAAAACCTAATGATGTATTAAACTAGAAATTACAATCTATTTATGTGTCTTTTGTTGAATTAATGTATGTTTAGATGGTTTTAGTTGTTAATTATAAACTGTACATGATTAAGTCAAACTAGTATTTAAGATAAGATTTCACGGGCCCCCACAAGAGCTCGCTCAGTGTGGACCATTATTCTTTGTAATTAAAAACATAATAATAATAATTTTAACTGACAGCAGTATCCATTAAAAAAAAAAATTGACTTTGATGTATTAACTTTATGCTTCAACATTTTAGGATTATCATAAAAAAAATGTTACATTAAAAGTAAAGAAATTATCTTTTTCAGATTCCATATAATCGATGCATAATATTATAATAAAAAACTACTTGTACAACACTATAAAATATATTTTGTACAAAATTTATGAAACATATAAAAGTATAGTCAGATGCGGAGTGGAGTAGATCATAGCTTTGGGCAGCTTACTGATTTGGAAAGTGTAGTTTGGAGTTTATGATGAATTGGTTTGCTATACTTAATTAAATATTTCGTTTATTAAAAACGTATTGTTAGAACATAATAAATATTTAATACAATAATATAATTAAAGTAAACAGATTAAGCACATTATAAATCATTGACAGAGATTAACAAAAATTCAAATTAGGGATCATATTTTCATTTAACTAGATGTAGATCATGATATTTGGCCCAGAGAAGTTGGACATGTTGACCAATATTGCTGTTAACTGGAATGTAGTTCATATTGGAATCCTTTAATAATATACAACACAATGGTCTATATTACATGATATTGATTAAAGATTAAAAAATTTAAGCACAACTTTAAAACTACTAGCAAGTTATTTATTAGGTTCCTTTAGTTATAAAATATTATATTTAAGGACTTTAAAGTACCCGAGTAAAATTAAATATGATTGAGCTGATATTTTTATTCAAACTTTTGATGATCAGATTTTTATTTTTATGCTATCCAATTAAAATCACTATTTGGCTATAAGGCCACTGAAAACTTTTTCCTAGTCCCAATGGATCGCTCAATTCTTGATAACATATTAGCATAGTCTAATTTTTCAACACATATTTCAAAATTTCACTTAAATTACTAATTTAAAAGAATACAATGCAGATGATAGGAAAAAAAATTTCAGATATTATACTTAGGTTTTTTTTTACTAATTGTATACTAAAAACCTAATCAAGAATCGTTTAGTTTCATAAAGACATTTTAAATAACTGATTTGTATAATTTATTTATAACCAAAAAAAATTAAAATAATTTATTTAACATTTATAAAAATTGTATGTTGAATATTAAGAAAACATTTTAATGCTCTTACTTATTCGTCAGTTTATTTACCATAAAACAAAAATATAATATGATCAATAGGTAGTTTATTTAATAATTTTATTTGGAATCGACATGAGAGATTAATGATTATACTTATTTGAATTTTATACTAAACAAAAAATGTATTCAAAGAAAATTATAGCTATTGTAGAATAATTACAAAGTACAATATATAAAAAACTTTATTCTTAACTAAACTTGAAATAGCACTACAATTACTAGTAATAAGTAAATTAATAAAAATAAATAACCTATTTGTAAATTATAATTTTCAATCTAATAGTTCTTCTAAAACATTTTTAAAAATCACATGTTTGCGCATTCATGTTTACTAAAACAAAAGGGTTTTCTCTTTTTCATCAAACATTTTTGTTTCTTAAATGTTTCAGAACAAAAAGATTTTTAATTTTTTTTTTTATACTGTACTGAAACATGATACCAATAACATTCAAATTATTGTAGGTACCTAAAGTTAATTCAAATTTAAATCAAAATTATTAACCTTTTAGTAGTGCCATTTTGAAAAAAAATAATAGATTACCAAAGAGTAAACTTTTTCAATAATTTATCCTTAAACATTTTTTGGGTTACAACTTAACAATTAAATAAAGCCCTAGATATTGATAAATATAGAAGTCAAAAAAAATTATGCATTTCTTAATTTCATTTGACAAGATTCTACCGCATTCAATAAATTATTAATAGCAAGATAAATATACAATCTAAAACAGCGGTTGCCGACCGGTGGTCTGTGGACCACTTGTGGTTCGGGAGAAAATATTGGTGGTCCACAGAATAATTTGAATTATTGATCATTTTGATTTTTAACTTTCTAATGATTTGAGGGACGTAATTGGATAATTTTTATGTATTGCAAGTATTAAGTTGTTGAATATAACGTTAAGTTAGGTAAAAATGTTTTACACATAAGCCAACATTATTTTTTTAATGATTAATTAATTTCTGTCGTAATGTTTTGTAATAATTAATTTAATTTTGATAAAAATAAAAACAATTCTGTATAATCAATTTACTTTTGTATTTTTTTTTTTTCTGGTTTATGACTTTTAAGTGGTATGTGTCAGGAGAACTTACTGCTACTCCCTACTCCAAAAATTCTGGGAAAAATTGATTTTACATGAAGGTTATACTTCTAAAATATAAGTGGTCCACAGAACTTTAAATTTTAAGTTTAATGGTTCGCAAAATCCAAAAGATTGATGACCGCTGATTTAAAACAAAATGACGGCGGTTCACTATAGGACAATAATGAAATTAAAGTTAATTAGGTAATATACTTACAGTTGAAAATATATTTTTTTCCTAAGAAAATTCTATGATATAGTGGACATAAACAATTAACACAAATAAGACAATGCCTATAACATTGGCCAACACGGCTAATTGGAATTCTGTGATCATTCTGAAAATAAAAACAAGAACTTATTATTCTACAGTGGATTAAATATTATGACCATTTCAATCGCTAAAATTAAATGGGTAAAAAAACCTATTATATTAATGGGTACCTAATGATTGTTATAAACTTACCACACTTATAAAAAGATCACAACTAAAATGTATAATCAGTGAGTAGACGCAGTATACATTTTAAAGAGTTACCTCATAAGGCAATAGAATTCAAATTAATTGAACTTCAATCATATCACATAAATTTTTATACACTCATATTTTATCTTCAAAAAACTAAGTAAAAACATTTGGAAACACAAAATATTTCACTTTAGATGAATCTTAGTTAGCTAAGTGTATTGAAAAACAATCTATGATGTGAAAATACAAAAATTACCTACGTATCAGTGTATAAAAAAATAATAAGCGTATCAAAATTCCACAGTTACAGAATAATAGAACTAAACAAATCTGGCCTAGTTAGTACACACTATTGATGGTAGAAATCAGAGTTAAAATTCTGTGGTAAAATACTAGGAATGTAATTAGTTTTTAGTACTTGCAATCGTTGATCATTTAACGATTATTTGAGAATCACAGACTTTACTCTGTCAATCATTTTGGTGCAACAAAGTTTTGAAAATAGTATAGTTTTGATCCGGAGAGAAGCTCACAGCAAAAAAAAAAAAATTTAAAAAAAAGTATGCGTTGCATCATCGTTACAAAAAAATTTTTGAAACGTGCCTACAAAAAAATTGTTGACTTTTTAATTTTCCTTTCAAGGAGAATTGTTGCATTAGCATTACCTACCGTTCTTGAATATTGAAAAACTCCAAAATTAGGGTGAACCAGGAAATAAGTATACTCACTTGAAAATATTGTTTGGATTTTTGAATATTTTGATGATCAAACGATCGGGCGACAGTAGAGAATTTAAGAAACTTTTGAGACTCGAACGGATAGCAGATTATATTATCGGGCTGTGTAAGACGCAAGAGCTCGCAGTGTTGTGACCATTCAGGATAAATCGGTATTCGTGTTTTCTTGCCACCCAACTGTCCGCGCTATCAGCCCGAAACGAAAGGTCTTATCAAATTTTCAAAATTCAAATTAATTTTTGTTTTTATTACCAAATACCAATTTTACATTTTCCAATAGTTTCCATCCATTCTCTTAGGTCTTCCTCTTTTTACTTCAACGTTCAAATTCATAACCACTCCTTCAGTTTCCTGTCTCTTCATCACATGCCCAAACCGTCTCAGTCCATTTTCTCTCATCTTATTCACTACTTATGCAACACCAATAGGTACTACTTCTTACTACTATCTAACATATTCAAGTAGAGTTCAACTGTACAAATGAACAAATCAATTTCTATGATTCATACATTTATTATAGTTATTATTTACAGATTGTATTTATTCATGTTAGTAAAACAAAAAAAATTGTTAGTATTTTACCTTTTTATTATCTTGGGTTGGCCTTGCCTAAGTAATTCACTTAAATTTTGGCTCAAACGTTTTGTTCTAGGAGTTAACTGTATTTCATCCGTACTTGCTAAAAAGCTAGGTTGTTTATTTAAAATTGCAATTAATGCTATTGCATGTAAATAGTGACTTTTAAGCTTTACATGTTGAATAATGAATTGTATAATTTAGTAGTACTTTTGTTTTACCACATTTGCTAGTTTGTAATTGATAAAATTATATTTTCTAATATTTATTAATTTATTAATTGAGAAGTTTTATATTCAAACGTTATTAACGTTTACTTTGCCCAAGCCAATAAATGTGGAGAAGTAAAACCATTACCTACGTATGGAAATTAATTCTCCATTGTTATCAATGAGTGAATTTCACTTGCATCTTGAGTTCTTTATGAAGAATATTAATAATTTTTAATTTATTTCAAATAAAATGTGTTTGATGAATTAAAATTCTAAAGAGTATTTCATTTTGTCTTTGCTGCGTAACAAAACAAATTGTTTCACCAAATTAAATTGGTTAGGTTAGGTTCACCACTTGTAGTTAGAACCGGATTTAGGATTTGTCTGGTCCAAGCCACTTTTGAGTGCCTTTACTATCTAAAAAATAACAAGTAGACAAAGAAAAAATTCTAAGGAGGGAGGGAATAAAATCTAGAAAAGTAAAAGAAAAAAAGGAAGACATTTTAGGTCTGGTGCAAAGTTCTTTAGAGTAACAACTACACTTTAGGTAAATAATAATGATAAAACTACTATAATTGAAAAAAAAATGTTTATGATCATACTTAAAAAATGTTTAAAAATTAAATGAATAAGATTTTTTTCAATCAAATTTTCAATATTTTAATCAATAGAAAACTTAAATTTTTTTATTTAATAGTAAATTAATTTTTAAATAAGTAAAACATTTGTCTATGATTATTGTTGTCTTTTTATTTTGAGGTGTCAGGTACTTTACGAATTTTAATTTCAACATGATTGAGTCATTGAAAAAATATTTTTAAAAATTCTAAGTTTTTTTATATAACTGTGTAGGTAATTTAACATATGACAACAAATATATTTATTTGCAAAGACTAGTTGGCATTAAGGCATATTAAAAATATTTTTGAAATGTATCTATTTACTTAGTTATATATATTTTTTTAATTTAAATTTTTGTAAAATCATACTATAATAGTATACTTTTTGATTTTTAATTTTTTAGAATTGCAACAACCTATTAAATTTTAAATACTATTTTTTTCAGGAAAATTTATTAAACTCTACAGATTCTTTATCAAATAAAGAAAATAATGATATGAATCTAAACCTGACATGTCAGAAGAATACTGAGGAGACTCAAAATAATTTATCATTATAAACTAATTTATGCAATACAAGGGAACATTTAATGGAGGGTGAATCTCTATGTTCTTAATAAAACAACACCATTCATATCTCTCTCGATGTTCCTACAACTCAACAAGTTGTTTTTATAGTTAATATAAAAACAAAAACTTTTAAAAGTCCTAAAAGAGTAAATGACTATTTTGTTAAAAATATGAAATAAGATCAATTTTTTCTTGTTCTGTAAAAAAGGAACTTAAATATTTGTGTTTATTTTATAGTTTACAACTACAAGGAAAATAATAAAAACAATGAAGAACAAAAACAAAAAGCTTATGTGACTATGAAAGAAACGAAAAAAACAAAAACCTAGGAAAAATATTGTATTTTTGGAGAATTTGTAGACTCTTAACTAGAAGATTTAAAAACTGATCATGGTAGAAATACTATTCATCTCACCCTCATTATAATAATAAGTTTTCAACATACTTATTAGAACCAAAACAGTCTCTGTCATCTATGCCATTAGCATCTTATACTAGTTCACCATCAGACATTAATCCATTTACAGTGTAAATTTTACACCATAACATACAAAAACTTCAATTTTTGTGAAACAGCATCAACTATCAAGAATAGATATAGGAGAACAACTGGACAACAGAATACTAACTAATTTCTGGTGATATTTATTCAGCAAACGGAGGAGGAACAAGTGACATTATTTTTAATGTTTTCAGAATTCATAAATGTGATGTCTTTTACTTTTTATATGTACTTTAATTTGCTTCAGTAATCATTATTCATTTTTGATAGTAAAACAAATTTAATCTAAAAGTATAAGCTACTATTTATTACGAAATGTATAGAAAAAGTTTTTTCAGTAAAAAGGTTTTTTTTGTGTATATAATGTATACATATGTACCTATAGTTACATACTAATTTTTTAAGCGCTTTATATAAGACTATAAGACTGTTATGATTAATTTTTTCAGTTCCACAGTTCAAATTAAAAATTTATTTTGTTTGTGTGTGGACTTGACAGTTACGGAAACATTTTTTGTAACATTTGTTATTGATGTTGCTGTTGTTTTGTGAACTTAGTACTTAATGTTTTCAGAATTTTCAAAACTAATGACAACCTGTCAATTCTACGTTACCTTAGAGTGAGCCAAGCTCAATATCTAACAATAATAGTCAATATTATTTAATTTTTCAATTCATAAAATGAAGTTTAAACAGGATGTACTTGTACCACCATCAATTAAAAGTTTAAAAACAAATCATAGTTGTTTAATGTTTTAATTGAATGAAGATATTTTATTTTTATATACTTAGTATTACACATGTACCTATTTGATATTTAAAATTGGTTTGAAAGATTATTTTTTTGTCGAGGCGAGAAGTTTAATAATATGAAAGATGTGAAACAACCGGAGCTAATGTTGCCAGAGAAGTTCTGTTTAACCATAAACATTTTCTTCGCTGTATGTGATGTACAAAAAAGAGTCTTCCTCATGATGATCCTGAAACGAAAATTGATTGAAAATCAAGATCAGCACAATATTGATGCGACTTTGACTTTGAAACAATGCTTACGTTGTACAGAGATCCCATGGTAGCACTGGATGACGGAATGACGTTGTTGACTAAGAAGAACAGGGCTTCTTCGGCACGCAAGTTGATGCGATTTCTGATGAGAAAGTAGAACTGGCCAACGGTTAGTTCAGTTGGTAGCAGGTACTTGTTTTTGTCCAGATCACGGATGCGCGCAGTCGAGGCTTTTTCAACGATCACCTTGGTAAACGAATAATAAAGAGTTTGTTTACAAGTCTGAAGAGCATCTTGTAACTTTGGAACAATACTTTGCATGTTAAAATATAAATTTAATTATTTATAAATTATAAGCAATTAAAACATGAGCTTTTTAGACGATCACCTGGGGGAACAAACAATTAATGAGTTTGTTTACATTGTAGGTCTGAAGTTGATTTGGGGGGGGGGGACGCGGGGGGACGGAGTCCCCTTTCCATTTTTTTTTTTTTTTTAGCGTACCCCTTCTATTTTATTAAAATGGAACGCTGGGAACGCAACTATTTATAGTAGTACATAAGTAAATCTTCAGTTTTTCCGATGCAAATTAGTAAAATACATAAAAGCCATAATAATTGTAGTACCTACTATGAAAAAAAATTATTCTCTGTGATAAGGGATTTTTTCAACTATCAGTAACATGTATCCATGTTTTTGTTAACTATTAAATTTATATCAGATTTTACAGTGTTTATAACTTCATACTGGAGTATGAATATTAGTAACTATCATCAGGTTTCTGAAGTTGACAGCAAAAAACATTTTATATGGTCTATGGTACCTACACTGTTGTTCTTGTTATTAAGCCTGCCGTAATTCATTCACAGATATCTATATTTAGAAAACGGATTAAAATTTTATTTTGTAGTCCGTGATTTTGATAGGAGATATTAGAGCTCAACGCGCAATTGATCCTATTGTTTATTGTTTAAAATTTCAAAGTGAAACAAGTTTACAAGATTGTATGCCATTTTTTGTTTACAAAATTCAACAAATGAGTTTGTTTACTCATTAGGTTTGTCTATTTACATTCATTGATCTTTTAACAATTTTTAAGATAAATATACATTTACAATATAATAAAACATGAAGAGGTCCAGTAGTATCTTACTTTTTTTTTCTAAAAAACCTATACCTAATGATGTCCTGCCATAGAACACAAATCCATCAAAGTAAGAAAAAGTTATAAACATTTTTTTGTCATAAATATTAATGAATTACAATTAATCTATTTTCTATATTTTATAGTTAAATGACATCATTGAAAATAAAAAAAAAGGAAGTTAATGAGCAGGTATGTAATGTTTTTTGAACAGTTAAGAAGTTAAAAATAATAAATATTATTGAGTAAAAAGAAATCTATGTAAAAAGGATTATCATGTACTGAAAAAGCGTTTGTTCTTAGTAATTAAGACTTAAACAATTCTTAAATTACTACTTATCTATTTTTTTATACTTCATAACCATTCAATGTAAAAATCGTGTAAATCATAATAATTTAACAACACTAATCTATATATTTCAAACTATTTGAAACAAATAGTTATGTTATTTGTTTAAATGTAACAGAATAAAACTAATGAGGTACTAAAATAATATATTAGTATTCATATAATTATCTGTATACATTTTTTTAAAATAATATTTTTCACAATATTTTATTTTTTATAGTGATTATTTTATATGTATGTTCATTCAATTGTTAAATTTAAAAATATTTAATCAATTTTATAGATCAGTGATATTATAGCAGATCATATTGCATCTGAAATGCGTAAGAAATTGTGTTTTGACCTGGTAAATAACAATAGGAAAATATGTATCAATGTTGATGAGTCAACGACATTAAGTCAGAAAACTATGTTGGTCATTTGTTTGAGATCTGAAATATTCAATGATACTGAAGTAATCACATATTTTTTTAACATTATTGAAGTTCAAAGCACATCTGCTAATTCTATAAAAAATGCTATTATAACAGATCTTAATGTACATGGATTAAATGACAAATTTTTAAAAAAAAAATTGATAGCTCGTGAGTGATGGTGCTTCAAATATGCTAGATAGAGTAGCCGGCGTCGGTGTTCATCTACAAAACATGTATCCCAATATTATAATTTGGCATTGCTGCAACCATCAATTAGAACTTGCTGTAAACGACACACTTAAAGAAGTTCAAGGAACAAATAGTTTTCAATCATTTGTTGAAAAAATATATGCGCTGTATCATCAATCACCCAAAAACATGCATGAACTTAGTGACTGTGCTACTACATTAGAAATAAAACTTCTACAAATTGGTAAAATTTTCACTATTAGATGGATTGCTTCTAGTAAAAGTACATTAAAAGCAGTTTGGAATAATTATATGCCATTATTTGACCACTTTTCCAAAGCAGCTGAAGATTTAAAAAGAGACACAAAAGAAAGATCCAAATATATAGGCCTAAAACGTATTTTAACATCAGTGGAATTTGTTAATAATCTTGGTAAATTTTGTAAATTTTGTTTATACACCAATTTCTTAATAAAATTTCATTTTTTCTAGGAATTATGTATGATGGACTGTCTGAACTTGCAGATTTATCATTACAGCTGCAAGAAAGAAGTTTATCACTTTCAGCTGCAAATAGAGCCATTGAACGCACTATTAGAATTTTTGATTCAATGGCTAATGTATGTGGACCAAAAGCACAAGAGGCTATGGATGCTGAGAAACATCATATGTTTAAAGGTGTACCATTAATTATGAACAAATCGGTTCCAAAAATTAAACATGGTCAGTTTTTTATGAGTTTGGGGAACAACTTACATAGTAGACTATTCACTACTCAAGGCACACATGCGTCTAAGAATAAAAATGACTTTGATGAACTATTGAAAGATTTGGATGCATTAGACTCTACTACTTGGCCTGATAATGTTGACATTCAATATGGAGATGACTGTATTAGAAGATTAGTTTCAAGATTTCATTTAGATGAACAAACTACAATTCGAGGATTTCGTGAATTTAAAGATTTGAAAGATTCCTCTAAAATTAACCATCTACATCCTCTTCTAACTGCAGTCAAATCAATAGCTATTTCCTCCGCTGAATGCGAGAGATCATTTAGTGCTATGAATAACATAGTTACTTCAAATGCTTTGACTGCAGAGCATATATCATCACTGGTTTTCATAAACTGTGTAGGACCTCCTGTTCAATTGTTTAAACCACTTAAATATGTTGAGCTGGATAAAAAGCGGTAAACGAAATGCAGATTATGTAAACTGCCCTAAAAGATCATTTGAAATTCAAAATAATTCATATGAAAATTTATGGACTTTATTTAATGAGTAAAGTTTAAACTATAATTTTATTTTGTATATGATTTTATGTTCAAAAATACATATGTTTGTAAAATAAATTTACTATTGCTAAGATGTGGTTGATGATTGCGGGGTGTGGGGGGGCGAAGCCCCCCATGGTAATGTGATAGTTAATTTTTTATTGGGAACGCTCTTTCATCTAATACCAGCAGAGCTCCCTTTCTAATTGTTTTCCAAATCAAGCACTGTTGTAGGTACTAAGACGGTACGCATTAATTATGTTTGAATCAAACGTTTGATGCGACCAAGTTTACAGTGTCACAAAAACACAAAGAAAAGTTCAACTTAACAGAAAATTTAAAAAATTCGAGTTAATAACCGTCGACAGCAAAAACGCATTTATAAAATAATCAATCATTGCATTTTATACGCGCGTTACGTTTGGTCTGACACGCTCGAGCGTATCCGATTGTGGCGATGCACTACTGTTTAGTAACGTTAAGAAACGCGACATTGACTTCTGTCTCAGTCGCCGACGTTGGCCACCGCGATTCACCGCGACTCCAAACGAACGGCAGGGCAAATCGGCGGCCACCGTTCTGAGATCACGGAAAACAACGTTGAACGCTTACCGGAACTTTTTCGGGAAACTTCCTTCGCATCCTTTCGCCCTCGGCCTTCCTCGTCTCGAAATCGTTGTCTTTCTTGTACTGGAAGTTCATAGCGCGCGCGAGTGGTGCGAACGCAAGACCGACCGACCAAAATCTCACACAGACAACGGACAGGCTCGTACACAAAGAACGACGGTCGGCAAGGCGACAGCAGCAACAACAATAATAATAATATTATTACTACTATTATTGTTATAGGCGGAGAATAGATAAAATCAGAACGGAAACCGATACGATAATACAGAGTTGACCCGTGGTGTTGACTGAAACAAAAATTGTAAAATATTGTGGTACGTCTTACATGGATGCAAGGTGCACTGTGGCGCAACATAAAGCCAAAATCAACAACAATAGTGGAGCCGATTACGTACACAGCGGGAACGGCGTCCGATCGCTGGACAGCCATTCGCCGCAGTCGGCGTCTTGTCATGGTGCTGCCAACCTTCCGATAATCGCCTTCCAAAAGTTTCTACCGGTCAATCTGAGAACCGACCACAATATTTGAACATTATTATTATGATAAACGCGAACAAGCGTATAATAATAATAATAATATTAATAATAGTGGGTACTAGAAGACGTCTCGTCGGGCAAATACCCGATTATTTAGAAATTTGTATAGTTGAAATCTTAATGAACATAGGTACATTACGTTATATGTACACTTGAAAAAAAAAACTTAAGTAATCATTTGCATAGTTTTACTACCTAAAACCACAGATGTCCAAACTCGTGCTTAAAATTTACATCGATCATTTATGATAATAAGGTCGAGAATGAAAACCTTGATGATGAGCCTAACAATTATAAATGGATTTCTTAAAACGTTTGACAGTTATAACTACGTACAACACTACATAAACAACTTTGTTCAATCCAGAAAGTTATTTCCTCAACTAAAATATAAAATAAAAAACAGAAAAAGAAGATGACACTGCATGACTAACTAATAATAAATTCGTAATTTATAAAATACATTTGTAGTTCATGAATTGATTTTGAACAAAATTGTGTTAAAACATAAAAATAGATTTATTGAAGTTAATAATTTGTGTACCTACCTTAGGTTAACTCATGTATGTTTAAACTTATTTCCACATAATTTTGTTGATAAAATGACATAAGAAATAAATATTATTTGCTCGTTACATTGTGTAATTAGAAATGTGAATTGTAAAAATGTGAATTGTTTGCTTTACCGCATTAAAGAACAAACTACAAAACTTCCAAAAACCGAGTCAATATCCTCATTAAAATGTAGAATTTTGATAGTCAATGTAAAAATATAACTATACTAACAGTAACCATTATATAATTGTATACAATATCTTTTGTTTTTTTAAAGTAATTTGGATCATACTAATTACACACAGAATATTCTTCAGGTCATTATAAATTTACAATTCATATGCTTTCGTTCAACTTTATTTTAAAATTTGATAGCTATTTATCAAAAACAGTTTATAAACTTTTGATCTATTAAAATGAGAACAAAAAGGAGTTAATCTAACTACAGCACCTTCTACTCAGGTTATGGCGGTAAAAAAAGTGATTTTTATGGTGAAATCAGCCCACTCTGTATAAAATACTACAATTTTATGCAATTATATCAAAGAAAAATAAATAAGTTTTATGAAAATATTTGACCCAAGTTTGTTCAAATTAAATAATTTTTCAAAATTATTCAACTAATTTCTCTTCAATCTCTATTGAGAATATAGAAAATTTTTACAATTTCGATTAAATTTTTGGAAACAATACACGTTATTGATTATTGTAATTGTGATATTATAGATTGTATCCAAGAGCTGAAATTGGTTCTAGAACCATAAACATTTATTGAATTCAAAACGGAAACTTAAAAGTTTATATAAAAACAACCAGAACCCAGCTGGAAACTATTTCATAAATTTTTAATTTGTATGTAAGACTTCAGAGACTGGAAAATAAGAGAATTAGTTATTTAATTAAACTATAGGAACTATTTTCAATCAAAATCTAATTCAAATGTAGAATCAATGATGTTCCAGTTACTGAACAATACTTATATAAAAAAAAAAATATATATATATATATATGTATATTAAATTAGTAAATTGATTTTGTTTGATGATATAAAACTTTATAAAACTAAAATGTATCAATACCAAATACCAAATTAGGTATGTACATACCTAATTGAAAAATGTACTTTATTAAATTCAAAACTTTTAAAATTTCTGTCCGTTAAGTGTACACAAAAATGCACCAACTTCAAACTCTTTAAAACATTTAAGGTAAAGTTTAATTTTTTTACATACCTTAAGTTGAACTTTACACAAATTGCATTAATTTATAAATCACAATCACTCAAAACCATTTTATTAAATAAGACTTTTTTTTTTTTATTTCAATTATGTATTAACCAAGTAGGTATCTAATATTTAAAAAATTATTTTCATTACTTGATTACATTTAATTTCTTACAACTATATCCTTATAATATTCATTTTTATTTAAAAAAAACTTATCTATCTAAATAATAATAATAAAAAAAAAAATGTTTTCTTACAGTATTAAACTTAAAAGTATTAACTATTAAATTATACTCACTAAATATTTATATTCTAAGATATTATATTATTAATTATAAATACCTTAATTTAAATGGATTATTTAACAAAAATTTGTATTGTATCTTTGCAAAAAATATGTAGTATCAAATGTATTTAATTTAAAAAAAAGAATTATTTATTTTAAAAACGATAAGATTAGCATTCAATAATGTTAACTATCGGCCTGAAGTAAAATTTTTGTTGAAACTTGTTAGGAAAGTATTGAACGCAAACACTGAAGCAAATGTTCCATTTTCCTGGATACCATGTCAGCAAAAAACTTTTTGACTCTAAAATAATAGAAAAATTTGGTATATTTTAATTTTAATCACAAATGACACAAAATGTAGTATCTTTCATTTACTTGCAAAGCAATTCTATTATGATTGATCTATTGCTGCAATGAAGAACATCATTGTAATAGGTATCAACTGAATCATTGACAATTTGTCTAGATTTTATTTCTTGCATAGCTTGATCAGCAACTGCTACACGGCCAGATGTAAAACTTTCCGGAGGAGGAATTGTTTGAAC
>CM029361.1:3233456-3263544 GCA_017140985.1 Hormaphis cornu
ATACAATTTGGGGTGATAGAGGGGACTTAGTCCTTTGGTAAGTATAGAGCCCTGCCCAGTATTTTGAAAAAAAAAACACATATTAGCCAATCTCAAATATAGTACAATTGATGATTCACATTATGGAATTAGTTGTGATCAAATGTTTACAAAATATGAATAAATCACCAATAATCAGATAAAAAAATAAGTAGTAATTTTTGACAAATCAATTATTTAATCATGATTGATCTCAGACAAGATAAAAAAAATATATAGAAAATAATAACACGTATCCATTGAATTGATCGATTTATCGTACACTAAAATTATAGTATTAAAACCAAAATAGTTACCTTTTACATAGTTACGCCTACTTTTACAATAAAATTGTTGTCTGTGATTAATTTTACGTTTTGATAGTTGAGTACAATATATTAAAAACAATGCATTCAATGGTTTAACAATGGATTTCAGTTCTCGCATAATTATTCTTAATTTGGACACAGAATAGATTTGGCCGAGACGCATTATTATCTGTTAGCGGAGAAGCAAAGAGACGGCGCCGAGCGAGCGAGTGCCAAACGCGCGGATCTATATCACGTGACCACGAGCGATTTGATAAAGAAAACCGCGGCGAATTCAAACGAGCCAATCGGAGCAAAGCGGTTCCGAGTTCAACAAGCAAATGTAAAATACAGCAAACCTAAATGGTTACCTACATATCTACACGAATGTTATACAGATTACAGTGGTGTACACAATTTTTGAAATTACTTGATTTTAAATAGCAGACTGATTATTTTAGAAACTAAATCTTTTAGCTTTTTTAGAACAATATTGAAATGATGGAAATTGGCCAATAATTTTTCACGTCAACTAATATTTCTGTTATTGGTACAGGGGTGATATAAGAGGTTTTTCAAAAATCAAAAAAAAAACCATAGACATATAAACGCTCTTGGATCAGTAACATTAATGTACATTATAAGTAGTATCTGTAAAATTGAATTTAACCTTTTCTGTAGACTTTCCCAAGGGTCTAAATAAATATAAAAAATGATGATGACAGTTTAGAAATTTTTTATACGTCTTGTACAATTTTCTAAAACTCTACGCCCAGTCATCTACATCGGTTGATTCACAATTCTCCTTTATTAAATTTGTTCTCTTCTTTTTTTGTCCTTCAGTTATAAGCTAAATGTACTACTTTCTTAGATAAGTTTCAAGTGTACGTTTTATACTTGCATTCAGAAAATGTATGATTATTTCTGCCACAGCATGAACACTTGCCTGATGGTGTTGCACCTTCGTTTCTGTTGAGTTGCTTGTAGTACTTCTTTTTGACTGGCCTTTTGGAGCCAGTCCGACACTGGCGACAATATTAAATGTATTTTCAAAGTGTAAAAATTGTATAAACTTGTAAAAAAATACGAGTCCAAAGATTTGCCGGGCTCCATTGGGCGTGACAATATGAGTTCGGAAAAAAAAAAACAAAGAGAAAAACGCGAATAAAAAACAGCAATAATAATTATTGTAAATAAACAACAAATTTCTAAAAATGTTTGTTATTTTGAACATAATACCTATGATAATAATTGAAAAGTAGAAATCCAATATAAATAAAATTATAGTAAATACCGAAATAATGATTAACATTTAATTATTGATTAAATCATATAATCATATAATCATATAATCATTTATTAATTGTAACAATAATAATATTTTTTTTCCAAGTTTTCCTGATTGTCTGCCGTTTAAATCCCATCTGATTTATTTTATGCTTACGGTAAACACTGCACGTACAAAGGCACAATAAAACAAATCACTAAAAGAATAGTCAAATAAATATGAATATATATTCAGATTATATAAATCTTTAAAATGTGAACAAAGATTTCCTCGAAAATTCCTACCGGATAATCAAAAAATTCATCGGAATATTTATGGACTTCTTGAACTTCGAATATTCCTAGAAATCGGAGATTTTCTTAAACCTGGCATAACGACATGTCCTGTATCGCAGCACGTTGCCAGCTACTCTGTTGGATGAGAGAACGCACGGAATCCGCGCATGTAGACTGATAGCAGAGTCAATCAAATGCAAATCCGCGCGATTTTTGACGTGCAACCGTTCCCGCCGACTAATCATCGGCCGGTAATGGGTGTCACATGCGCAGAACAAACCAATTTTCGTCGGGCGGCCCGTGCGTTCTCTCATCGAATAGAGTTAGTATATGTTAGTATATGTTCAGTTCGGAGGAGATATTTTGATAATGGTTATAAACGTTTCAAACGTTTGTTAAACACGTAGATAAAAAAAAAAAATTAAAATACTATCGTGGCTAAACAGTAGATAATAATTGCGCATAGAAAAAGATATAAATTGTACATTGCGTTTGATCCGATTTTGGGCGAAACGTTTGTCACCGTTGAATTTCCGTCTTTTATCCGTGGCAGAAAAGTAAAATATAATATAACTCGCAACTTTTTACCACTTTGGATGTTTCCAGTTGTCCGTGTTCGAGCGGTCATCGCTTTATTCAATCGGAGTTGTACACATTTTTGCATAATATCTTATTGCTAAGCACGTAAAAATATTTCCGCTCGTCGGCGAGTCAGTCTGTTGTTGTACCTGCACACATCGAACGGTGTCTTCGAACTAGTGGTGAATTACAAGGGTAAGTAACGCCGAGTTCCGAATTCCGGTGGTAGGTAATTATTCTCTAGTTTAGTAGCCTACTTAGCGGTTTTTTTTTTCAAAATGTTTGTATTACCTTGTATAGGTAATAAAGAGAATTATAAAAAAAAAAATTTTTGGTACCAACTTTGTTTGGAAGCTATCGGTGAAAAATATCGAAAAGTTTGGTTTTGCTGTTATCCTATAAAATTGATACCTATGTTTTTTCACTATACAATTTCAAAGTTTTTTTTTTTCATTTAACGTTCTAAGATTTTCAAGTTTTTCCGTCGTTCTATTTGAACGTTTAATTTTTTTTAAACGGTAAAAAAGTGTAAAGGTAGGTAAAGACAAAAAACTTTAGCTCTTTTAAAGCTACACAGGATTAATAGCGTTAGCGGAGTGAATACCAAAAAATATCGTAACAACGAGGCGTTCTAATATTTGTATACGCTTGTCCATAAGAGACAGAATCAGCAGAGAGCTTGTTGGGCTTATGGATGATTTTGGATTGTGTCCGATAATTTGGAAAATAAGACACTGTAAAATTACCATACTTTTCACCTTGGGGGTCAACTTTGCGCAAAACATTTTTTTTACAACTTATCCGACTCGCAAACCTTTTACTGCATGTGAAAATGTTTTAAACTATATTGATCTTGTTTCTGACAACAATGGACAATACCTAGAGCTATAGACCTTTGTTAAGTAAATATCATCATTACTATTCATCATATTATACCTTAGTTATCATAAACAAAATAAGTTCAACAAAAAATTGGTAAAATCATACTTATTTTCATATACATACTAGTTGTCTTCACCTTTTTTTGATAAATCATTTTTATGGCCATAAGGTGACACTGATTGTATAATAGTTATACTGTTGGTTTTTTTTAAGTGTAGTTCAATAGTCCATAGAGTAAACTATTAAAAATCAATCCTACTAATATAGATAGATGCAGACTCATCAATTAGGATGCAATTTTTTTTACAGATAAAATGGAAAACATAATCGTTAACAATGATCATAATTACTATTCTCCTCTTCATCAAGATAATGCAACAAATTCGTTTTTAACTCAAGAGCAAAAAAAGTTAAACAATCAGCATTATTCTTCAGGTTCACATGAGAAGAAAATGAAAAAAAAAAGTAAAACACAAATCAAAGCGAAAAAAAGTAAAAAAATGAGGTTGGTACATACTTTAAGAATGAGTTAGGGGAAAAGGACATTTTTGGTATTAATTTCTTTGATAAATTAGCCTTTAGAGTTGTTAAAAGTACAAAATTAACTTATATCAATTGGTAATATACTATTTGAAATTTAATTTTTTGTTTTGGTTCTAACGTCAATTATAATGTAAGTAGTAAATTATATTTTTGTTTTAGATTTCTACTCTCCAACTTCACCGAAGAACAATTAATTAGATATGAAGTGTTTAGACGATCAGTGTTTCCTAAAACAGCAATAAAAGAAGTGAATATTAAATTGTTAATATTATTTTGTTTTACGTTATTAATTAGTTAGTAAATAAACAGTAGCTGGCCACCGAGCGTTTGGTTAAGGGAAGTGTTGTCTCGGCGGAACGGTGTTAGCGGTTGAACATTGAGGGATCTGTGATTTTGAACATTTTCATGAAGATTCACCTAGTTGTTGATTTTTGTATAATTGTACACGTCAGCAAAGTCTTGTTTTCCATTTTTTATTTTGTTAGTCTGTGACCAGAGCTCAAATTAATATTTAATGTTCTTTGCTCCCTAAAGATTCTAGAAAACTAATTTATTTTTATTTTTAAATAGGTAATAGATAAATCCAAACAAACCCAAATCCCGTAATACATACTAATTTTTTTAAGTTATTTTTTATTAACAATTGTTTGTTTTAAAATCACCACAGTGTAAACTAGTTTTAATTAATAGGATGTGAGACCCCCACAACTTATGTGTAAAAACACTTTTTATTAAAATTAGAAAAACCAATTCTAAAAAAATCATTTTTCTACCAAAACTGTCACAAACAATTGTACGCGAACCGGTTTTTACTTCACTTCAAAAATATATTTCACTAGTGCGTAATCATAAATGATAATATTGACATAAAAAATTTTAAGTTACTTTACTTATATATGTATGTACCTTAAAAGTATTAAAAGTTTAAAATTCAAAAAAATTCTTTAAAATTTTATGTTCAATACCTCTTAAAAACTGTCGATATCACTTCATCTTAGAGGCCTTTGAACTTCTTTATTTTAAACTTTTAAACAGTCTGGGCTGGTTCCATCAGTAGACAGTTTAAATGCGTGAACTAAAATAAATTTTAAAAAAACAGATTTGGTTACCGACTAAAGTCCTTTGTTTCTTTTATTTTTTCAATTTTTTTTTAAATTTATTTAATTACTTAGTACAAATGTAAAAAGAAAAAAAAACTTTTTTTGATTTTGAAAACTTTATTCAAAAAAGTAAAAAGTACGTGACATAGTTTTAGTGACACAAGTTGTTGGGTTAAGATTATTTGTATAATATGTGGCAAAACACAATCATAACTTTTTTACACTAAAACTATGAAAAAGATTTATTTTTCAATTAAATAATGTAATGATTTTGTGGTTGTCTAATTTATTGCCCTTTAATAAATGCCAGGACAGTGAATCCTTAAATGATTGCTATAAGTTATAACATTTTAAGACGGAAGGCTACAAACATTTTAGTTCCACCCGTGCACTGCTCCTGCCTATTTTAACGTCAGAGGGAAAGTTTGTTTTGCTATACTTTAATTTATCTGATTTTTTTAAAGTAATTAATTTTGGAATTGTTGAACATTTTGTAAAAATTAAATTTTTTTTTGCCAACATAATATATACTATTTACCTATCCATACAAAGTTTTTAACGTTGTTGAGTTTTTTTGAAACAACTATGTTTTGTTTTTTGTTTTTTGTTCTGAATTTTTTAAATATTAAATTGTGAAAATTTTGATATTTTTTTGTCAACATAATATATACTATTTACCTATCCATACAAAGTTTTTAATGTTGTTGAGTTTTTTTGAAACAACTTTGGATTTTTTTTAAGAAAGATATTAAAATCTGATAATTCAACAAGCATAGATTAAATAATAACAATTCCAAAATTGTTTAATTCAAAGAAATATAATAATATTACTCAAAAATATTACACAATGTTGTCCTGTAACATAAAAATAGGCAGGATCAGTGCCCAGGGTGGATTAAATATATGTGTAGGTAGTCTTCTCACTTAACAGTGCAAATATTGAAACACACAAGAAAACTTAAATCAATTAAAAAAATAAAATTTGCTGTTAAGTATTAGTTTTAGTTAAGTACTTTTGAATTTGTAATTTACCATAGTTATTTATTGTTCAATGCATTGTTAAACATTTTTTCTATGATTATGGTAAACAAAAAATACATTATTGGTATAATAACCAGTTTTATGTCATAAAATAGTAACTTATAAATTATATATATTACTGTAGATAATATAAAAATAATCTTCTTGCTTATAATTTTATATGGTTACCCATTATAAATGTAAAATAGTCATTAAGATTTATTTCTCATTTCTTGTTACTAAAATTTCCAAAATTAAACACTCATAAAGCACTTTTTCCAATTATAATAATTTTATAAATTCTTATTAAAAAATATTAAATCTATATTTTTCAATCAATATTACAATAATATAGAATAAAATACCAGCTGAAAATGTAGTTAAAATTTGTAGACTAAGTTTACTTCAACGTAGCCCAGTGTCACCAAAATATTAGTATTTTAATGGTAGTTACATTGGTGCTTAAATATTTTTTTTTTTGTTATTTGGTGATTTTAAGATTAATTGTTGTATAAATGTGTCAGTGACACGTTCAATACAAACAAATTAACTTATCATAAATTTAAAAATTAATATTTTCAATTAATTTATAACAATAGATTACTTTATTGGCTTTTTGGTTTTTTTTTGGATTCCTGATAATACCTTTAGTGTCTTCAGACAAATGTAATCACTAAAATATTTTGTTTAATGGACATTAGTCAAATTTGCTTAGATAAATACTATATGAAAATAGATATCTATATATTATATAAAATTAAAAAAAAGTAACATAAAGTTTTAAGTAGATGTATATAACATTAAGATAAATTAATCAGTTACAGAGAGAAGGATATGGCAAAAATTCTGAGTAAGTCATTGTATTCCATGAAGAATTAGGATATTCACAATAGTACATGATATAATTTTACAAATAATGTAAAAGGAATATTGTTAAGAATGAAAAATCATTTATGTTATTATTAAGGGGTTTAAATATAAATGTTGCATATGGTTGGTGTCTTCTGGCTTTTAAATATTTTGCATTTAAAAAATTTAGAAATCAAGAGTAAGGGGGTCTGTATAGATTACTTTTAAAAGAAATAAAACAAAGTGTATTACCACTTTAAATTTGTGATTTTTTGCTATTTTTTTTTTTTTTAATAAGTCATATTTAATATTATTCTGCTCTGATATTTCCCTCTTATCAATGTACAGCTGCTAAATAGAATAAATATCTTGTTTGTATTGTTTTTTTTTTAATAGATTATACAAAAAATTGCTGCAAATCCGGTTTCTCAAAAAGTTGTGATTTCTATGTCCGGAATAGCAAAAGTTTTCATTGGTGACGTAATTGAAAAAGGTGATTTAAAGTTGTACATATGTTCATTCATAAATCTTTCTACATAAAACTTAATAAATTATTATTTTAGCTCTTGATATTATGGAAAATCATGGTGATACACTACCGCTACATCCTAAACATTTAAGAGAAGCTATCCGACAACTCAAAAGAACTGGTGCTATACCATTCTCTAAAAAGAAGAAATTAAATTTTTACCATTAATTAAGTATGAAAATTTCATATGATTGTTTTAAAAATAAAAATTCAATGTTAGTTGTATTTTACGACTGAAAAGTTGTATAATAAGTGTTCATATACATATATTTGTTTAAAAAAAGCTTTTAAAATTTTCACTTCTTATAAGAATTAAATGTGTCAATAACTGACTGAAATGTTCATTATAATTTTAAATGCAAAGAGTTATTGTTCAAATCGGCTAATTATTCCGTTTAACTAATAAAATCATTGTATGATAACAATTACCTATATGGCATTAAAGTTAAGCAAATCTAACCGGTTTTTGAAATATGTAATTTATAATAATAGTAACAATGAAAAATAAGTTGGCTATACAATATGATAATAATTGTCAAAATAAAGATACTTGTAACTGCACAAGAATTAAAGAAATATTACTAACAAAATAAAATTTAGGTTTGATCTATGATAATGAACTAAACTGAAAATGTCATATTGAAAACTAGTTTTCTTATAAGTTGGGTAAGAAAGTTCTAAAATAATTATTACTATATTCAAATGTTTAAACTTTTTGAAACATACATTATTGTTATTATTTCAAAAATATTCTATATCAAATCTTGTTTTTTTTTTAACTCACTTTTAGTAATTTTTTTTTGTCTTATTCAGTAAGTTACCTATAGGTATTTTGGAATTCACTATTCAGTGACAGTTACCCAGTATTAATATTACGTATTCAGTATTATTATGAGTGATGAAATAATATTAGCAGGTAAGTAATGTATTTGTAATAGTAGTACCAACCTACTATGTTTAAAGTTTTGTGATTAAGATCAAAACAAAATAGTCGATTCTATGAAAAATTTTTTAAATAACATGTTTTGGAAATAATCCCTTCACAATTTTGTTTTTTTGCCCACTTCATACATTTCAAAGTGTTTATGATATTTAATTTGTAATTTTTATATTTTTTTTATAAAATTATGGTTACTATATTCAGTTACCGAAAGATTGAAAATGTCAATGTCTCCTTTATAGAACAAAAATTGTCATTTTTTTTTTTTTTGGTCTCAAACGTTGTCGTGTTTTTGCACTATGAAATTGCAGTCTTGGGCAAATTACTTTTGTTTTATAATTAAATTACATTACTCGTTACATTACTAATAAAGTAACTAGATTACTTTTTAATTAATAATAAAAAAAAGTAATAAAATTACTTTTCTTTTTAAAAAGAATAAGTAATGTAGTTACTTCTATTCAAACTAAAATTATAAAAAAAAAAAATCCGTACAAATGTTAATTTCTATAAATTCAGTTTGGATATTTAGATATACATGAAACAATTTTTAAACAGTGAATTGTATTTATATTTTATACTAATTTTACAACCAAATGTTTCTACGATATGTTTATTGGTGGTAAAATTTCTACTTGTTCTTGTATTCCTCTTTAAAAGTAATCCTACATTATCGTGGCAGTCATCGGGTGGTGGGGAAGAACTCTTCTGCGCAGCTTCTGTTGCTGATTCCAATAAGTTATAAGAAAGAATAATTAAAAATAAAATCACAGTCAACAGTAGTTGCTGTTCTGCTAGTGTGATTTACACTGTCTAAAGTTATTTTATTAAATTCTTCATTTGTAATAAATTTTTAAGAATTTTTTTATCATTTTTATCAATCATTTATAGTAACTAACGCATTAGCCTTAAATTGCGTAAATAATTGTACGCGTAATAATTATATTTATATTATAATTGTATACCTACATATTGATAAAATATTGTAACAAAATTAGACAAATCCAGCGTAAGAGGAATACCTAATAATCTTTTAAAATATTTTTTAAGTGGTGGAACCCAAAGAGTTAAAATCGATGACATTTTTAGTTAATCTCTCTAGACTTTTATGGTTTTTTTGTACATAATTAATATTTAATCAATTTCCACCAAGTAAAAAGAATGTGGAAACACAATTTGTAAAGAATAATTAAACAGCCTAATAAGTACAAATCCTAATGAATAGTTAGTCTCTTGTTACAACTGTACTTTGAAGAAAATATTAAAATTGCATGTTTATATTAGTTATCTTGTTATTTATGATAATAATGGTTAAAGTAGTTTGTATTTATGTATTACTTAAAATAAGTGTTGTAAACTATATTGTTATTTGTATTGTTGCACAACTTAAATATTGGTTATGTGTAAATATGTGTTGTAAACTATATTAACATACTCTTGTGAACTATATTGATATTTATTGATGTTGTATTTCAATCTTAACTATTATAACTAAAATTCTTTGTATATAGATAAATTTTAACAAATAATAAAGGGAGTATGATGTAGCATCACTGAAATTGATAACAAGTGATAGCCTCATTAACCTAACTTTAATACACACCGGTTATGTCATAGTTTAGTTTATAGATAGTCTTATCACAGATAAGATAAAACTTTTTAAATTTTTATAAAAATTTTATCTTATCTGTGGTCTTATGTTGTAATTATTGTAATATTCATCACAATATATTCATTAAATAAAATACTGAGTACTAAATAAATTAAATAAAGTTGTTGTTTGAAACACTGACTACTTATTCACCCCTGGGCCCTAAAGGCTTAAAATATTTTCTATGTACGCTACAGCGTTTTAAATACGTAATGTTTGGCGAAAATTTAGTAATATTTGGTTTTGTTTTGGACGATTGTTGTGTATTATGTGTTACATCAATTGTAATAGTTGTTTGTAGTTTAAAACATGTGTTGAATAACATCATTTTTTAAAGTTAAACCCGTGTAAAAGATGGATTCAAATAAAAAATGTTATTTTTGGAGGAATTTTTCTAAAAATTTGGTACACAAAATAACAGAAAGTATTGAACAGCGTTTTCCAAAATTGAGACTCCGAGGGATTTCCAAAGGGGTGAAAAACGTGGAGAGGAAGTAGAAATGAAAAGTAAAAAATGGGACAACCATACTAAACTAAGAAACAACGACAATGACAGCTTAAAAATGATACTAGTATAATAATTATTATATTTCTATGTCTACAAGAGTTTTGAACACATACATTTTGGCAGTAACCATCAAAGTTCATAAAATTAAAATTATCAAAAATTAATAATTTGAAAATTTTATTTTGACATTATACAATGATATCGTTAAGTTTTCATGTGCAAAAGTTAGTTAGTGCATAATATTATATAAATTAAAGTGGTATAACCACTAATGAATAGTGCGTATCGTAGGCGTAGATTGAGTTATAAGTTTGGAGGGGGTGGCTAATGAAAATTTAATTTCTATAATCATTTATAATCCGTTTGTATCGGATTTAAACCGGAAAGTTACACAATTTTCGGAGGGACTATTTATGATCTGAGGAGTCTTCCCCAATCCACGCCTATGATTGCAAGTACATTGTAAAACAAATTACAAATTACATTAAAAAAAAATTTTTTTTTTAAAAAAATACTAAACCCCGACCACCAATATAATAATAATTGTTTATTTTATCCATAATGTTATATACTAATAACTAGGGCCCGGAAGTTCATGCATTTGCACATTTTACTGGGTTGTTAAAAATATTGCTAGGTACGCTACAAAATTGAACCACGTCCTAACGAATTGAAAAATGAAAGTTTATTTTGCATATTTTCGGGTTTACGTAAATATGCATGTTTTTAAATACAATTTAATTTTACTGCACATTTTAACAATAACATATAAAATATTAATGTACTTCATGTGTGTTTAAATATTATGTTTTTCGATAAAATTTTGCACAAACAACAGTTATTTATTCATAAATATATGTTTGCCGACAACCGGCGTTTAAATCCGTCCGAGTTTCAACTGTAAACTGTAATGGTTCAGATTTATGAAACAATTTAAATGAATTACAATTTGTATCTTTTTTTCCCTCTTTTCTTAATTACTGGTTGTATAAAAAAAAAAATAAGACTTAAAAAAAACTAAAATTTTTAACGCATATTTTAAAGTGCATATTCGCATGCATAATTCGATAAGCTTCCGGGCCCCACTAAAAACTAAAAACTTATTTCACTGTTCTCAAGTTTATCTAAATGTCGTCAATTTCATAATCGACCCACGGCTGTTTTCTAGTGAAATGTTTGAAGAGAAATGAACGTAACGTACTTATTATAGAGACAAATCCAAGTATTTATTCACGTTTTTGTTAGAATGAAAACAGTCGTTTAAATCATGTACACGGTTCTATTCGCTTAATCCGTAGATGGGCGAACGGTATAACTAATCAAGTAGCGTTTATAAGTGGCGATTCACATGGAGGGATGAGTGCGTAAATGACGAATAATTATTAATGGTATACTTGATAGTTATGACTTATAGTTTACCTAAGAAAAATCCGGGAAGTTAGTTTAAAAAGCGTAATCACACGTACGAACCGGCAAAAAGTAATACTACGTAGAGGTGGAGTTCGATTATACACACATCTTGTGTGTGTAAAAAATGATCAAGATAAAACACAAAGGTTAAACGTTAAAAAAAAAAATGAATATTTTATTATTATTACCGGGGGACCACGATTTTTTTTCCCGTCTGCGATCGCGCAATAATCGTATACGAATCGTATAAACGGATTCTATAAAACTCGCCAAACGGATTTTGAAAACCGATTGGACAATGTTGCTGTACTAACTACACTGGTCTTTTCAAAAATCAAATTCGGTTTGCGTGAAATAAAAAATTTCAAGTAGGTACGTAGGCAGCAGTAGATGAATTCGCCGACCAGTTTTCAGAATCCTTGTACGATATCGTTTTATAGATCGATCGCGGGTCATTCGGCGACAAGCGAATATCAAGAAGGAACGGTCTTCGTGTACTTACGCTTTTATGAAAAAAAAAAAAACGAGGTCCCCTTTTGTGCAAAATTTCGTGTAGTAAAATATGTATTAAATTTTTGTTCTTTCGAAATGAATTTTATATCGTTTGCGCGTTGTTATTAATTTTTTTTATTTTTTCCTAAAGAGCTTGATCGGGGGAGGTGTTTACAGACGATTATTGAACGCCACTTTTTGTAATATCACTCGTTAATGTTATAAATTCTACGTGTGTTATCCCTCCACCTCGGAATCGCCACCGACCAGAGAGAGCACGTTATGTGGCTCGCGTACGTTCCTCGGCTAAAGACGGCGCTCTCTCCGCATCGACATCAACGCCATTATATAGCTCGGCGGTGGCGGCCTGCGGTCCGGCTCGGGCTCGACCCGACCAACTCTGGGCGGCGGCAATCTGGGCACCGCGAATACCGGTTCCGGGGCTCTGTTCGGCGGCGCCACGTACGGCGGCGGTGGCCGCAACAAGGTGAAGATCACGTCGGGAAGAGCTCTCGCGATCCGCGTCCGCGAAGACCTGTTCCGGGGGCGCGTCCGCACCGGTGGCACGGCCGGAACCTTGAACTCGCCGTCTATAACTGACGAGGATGAAACCGAAGACGACGGCGACTGTGCCGATGATGACGACTGACGGTCGACCGTCGGCTGGGGACGAAGAACCTCGTCCGTTTCCTCTTCGACTGCGCTCGCAGAGAACACGCGGGAAAAATCGGTTACATTAGTTTTTTTATCATTTAGAACGACTAGGTAATGAAAATGTGTGTGTGCAAAAAGCAAAAAAATAAGCCGGAAACGGTTTAGGTCGCGCGGGTAGTTTGACGGGGCAGCGACTGCGCTTTGGGCGGGTCTCTAGTTTAGAAGTTGTGGTTCAAACGCAACGTTGAACCACAACGATAAATCATTGTCTTCGAAAATACCATTCTGAGCGAGCTTACCAATGATAGCTTTGTTTTTGACACAGTCGTCCCTATTATCATCCGAATGCAATCGGACGTTTTTATGTTAGCGGATAAATACGACACAGAAACATTTGATTGAAACTCCGATTCATCTTCCGATGATAAATCGACGACAAGACGCGATTCGAAATTTGGAAATTTAGATTCCACAGTGCATTTATCTTCTATTCTAAATTTTTCACGATGTTGATAACATTTCGGAGTCTTATTTAAACAAGTTCTGCAAATCTAAACGGAATGAAAAAAAAAAAAAACCGGGGTCATTCTAGGTCACGTGGATAGTTTGACGGAGTAGCGAATACGACGCTTTGGGTGGTTCGCTAGTTAAGAAATTCTGGTTTAAACGCTTTAGTTTATACCTGAAAGCAACGGTCAATCATTGTCTTGGAAAATACGATTCTGAACGAGCACAGTTGTCTAGTATACGTCGCGGTAAGAACAAATTTAACAATAAAAATGGAACGAAAATTACAAAAAACGTTATCCACGTATAAAGCTTATTAATTTAAAAAACGTGTGAAAATTTCAAACCATTGGGACCATTATTTGAGGAGTTAATGCGATACATCAGTATCGATTGCAAAATATCGCGTATAATTTCATATGTTATAACCAAATTACACCGTTTTTCAACACTTTTTTTTGTACGCTATTTTAATTTCAATCATTAAATACCGAATTTGTGCGAGTTACAAACTTTTATTCTAAAAC
Source organism: Hormaphis cornu (assembly GCA_017140985.1). NCBI lineage: Eukaryota > Metazoa > Arthropoda > Insecta > Hemiptera > Hormaphididae > Hormaphis > Hormaphis cornu. The sequence continues at coordinate 3,247,537 of CM029361.1, forward strand.
TAAGTCAAAGGTATGACCAATTTTCGACTATCTTCCGTTTTTAAACGACTAAAATCAAAAATTGTGACCATGGATTTTCGAAATTTTTTAGTAGCATACTGACTGTCAACCTTGAGTTAAAGTTTCAAAACTTTTTGTTGAATGTTAAATTTTTTAACGAACAAAAACTACAAAAAAAATGGAAATTTTTTAAAATTTTAAAATTTCTATACGTAACCCAAAATTCAATTCATCAAAAAACATATAGAGTCCTATGAACTTTCATTTATTACCATTAGAGGTACTGAACGTAAAAATCGGAATATTTCTTATACCCTTAAAAGTGTTCACGGAGAAACAATAGAAAAAAAAACCTTGCAAAAACAATGAATTTTTTCGCTGACGCTCTCACGAATCAACTTCTCACCCGACCTCAAATGTAGTACTCCCTTTCCTTTTTATACTACGTTTATTACGTCGTATAAGGTACTGCATGGAAAGATCGAAGCATTTCTCACTTATATTTGTTAAGTACAAAATTGTTTTGGAAATATTTATCACATAATAGTTTACTAGTGCAGATATGACCGATTACTGCCAATTTTTTAGTTTCAAACAACTCAATGAAATATAATGATAGTAGTACATACCAAAAATTTCCATTTATAATTTTTTTCATAAAAAGTATCATCGAAACGAAAATCTCCGTTCAAAATGTTATTTTGACATTGCAAATAGAGCCAAAATTCAATCACGTCCCATTTTTTTTTTTTTTTTTTTTTTGCTAATGTGGCGACGTAAACAACGCACCACGAGTCGTCCAAGTTGTTTACAATATTGTCAGTAAATAAAGGAAAACCACCCCATGTTCCAGAATATACTATAATTATCTCGTTAGGGTAATTTCGAAAAAGTTCTAGAACAATCGACGTTTATATATATATACCGGCTGGTCAGACGCCCAGTCGGTTAATCAGTCCGTGGGTACACTCTGCGACACACCGTCAATTACACTCCGCGACATTCTCCGCGATTCCTCCGTCATTGTAACGTATATTGATATTTGTTTTTTCACATTTATATTCATACGTATTTATGTAATACAGTGTTTATTTTAAATTTAATTAAATTGTGAGTGATTTTTTATTGCCTAAAACCCACACTAAAAAGAGAATAAATCGTTAACCCCCTCCAACCAACGGGGCCTCCTCCCCTACCCATTATAGTTTACGCCTCTCGTTCCGTTATTTTTAGATGAGATCCGGCATAATATATAGGTACTCACCGATAGTGTCCAAAGGCATCTTCCTTTTTCCTGACGGTCTCTCTGGATGTTGGCTCATGTCGAAAAAGCTGATGGTGTTGGTCTTCACTGCTTGATATGGCGACCTGCGATTATATCGCGTGATGTGATAATCCAAAGACTAAACTATAAAAAAAAAACAAATCGTGGTTAATACCGGAACGTGTGTCTTTACGGATGTAATAAACGTTTTTTTTGTAGGAATACCCCATATCTACTATAATCTATATCATTCGCATTACAATAGCCACTGGCGACACATTATTCATTTTGGTTTCATATCGTATTTTATACGTATAATTATGATACATTCAATTCCTTTTCAAGTTACTTGCTTGTTAATGTATTACATTTTGTTTTACATTAATTAAGTCAAATAATTGAGGTAAATAGGTATACTAAATAATACCTGCCAAAGTTTTGGGTTTTTTTACGTACAAGAGATTAATTTAAGTTTTGTTTTTTATGAAAGTCACATGATTTATTTTATATAAATACGCCTACTTATATCTTATATTTTAATACACCTACTTATATTTTTAACAGTTAATAAGATGAAAAAACTGTATGACTTAATATTTATGGGTATATCAAAATAAATAAAATAATTTACCATAAAATCTTTAAATTAATGTTGTATTGTTATCAATATTTATATAGGTATTTAAATATTCATTACAGGAGGACTCACCGTTTGTAAGGAGTTTTGTATAGGCAACTTAATATACATATATTTTTTTGTTCAATGTTTTTTGAAGCAATAAACAAACGCCAGTATCCTTCAGATCAAACATAAAATAACCAATCTACCGTCCCAAAGTATCCAAGTCCACCATTTTGTAATTTTTTAATTGTATACCTAACCTTCTTACATGTATATATATATATATATATTTAAATCACCTAACTAGTTATTTCGTCCAAATTAGAACTGAAAGCCTAATAAAAATACACGTACTTAGAATCAACTGATTTGTAATCAGTAAAAAGATTAAAATGAATAATCTTTTTTCTAGGTTATTGTAACAGAATTTTTAGATATATAATTCAAAACATTGGAATATAATTTTAGAAAATGTAAATAAATTAAAAAAATTTAAATATGATTTCCACAATTTTGCAATAAAAAAAATCGGTTTTTACAATAACATAGAAATGATGTTAGTGAATTCAAAGCTTTTTTCAGAATTAAAATGAAATCATTCTAAGTTCGTGAATTTTGATTAAGCTTTTAGGTTTTAAACATTAATAAAACTACTTTGAATTCCCTATAATAGGTATATAATACAAAATTTTTTTGTTTTTTTAGTCAGTAATGATAGAGGTATATGAACTTCGGTGATACTTTGGTTAAAGATTTTTTTTTAATTTTACCTACTTTTTAAATTAAACCCCAAAAACCAAAAAAAAAGTGAGAATTTTTCGGTAAAAAGTTTGAAATTTTAAGATTTGTGATGAAGTTTTCGTATAGAAGAAATGCTCAAACTTTCAAGTCAAAATTATATTTTGAAGGGTCTTAAATTTGAGAGTTAAAAATTGATAAAAATACAATTATAGAACTAAGTGAAAATATAAGGAAAAACGTTAAAAATAACGGCTATCGTGTTTTTTGACATAATCGATTTAGTTTTTAGGCCTCAACATCCAAAATTATAGACGGAACCAAGCTGAAACTTTTACACGATATTGCTATATGTATAATACAGATTTGATCCAAGTTTTAAGCGATTTCGGAATTTTTTGAGCTAAGTATAGAACTTTTAAATTTTCAAAAATTTCCAATATCTTTGCGGTTTTTATTCAATAAAAAATTAATTTTTCTACAAAAAGTTTTAAAACTATAACATAAAGTTGGCAACATGTAAAAACATATAGTACTTAACAATTTCGGAAATCCATAGTCATTATTTTTTATTTAGTCATTTAAAGTTGGGAAACTGTCGAAAATTGGTTATACCGTTGACTAATTTGTTGTCTAGGATTTGAAAACTATAAATGTTATGTAAATAAAATTTGCAATCTAATAAAAAAAATTTTAAATATTGATCCAATAGATTCTGAATGTGTATAAAAAACTGTATTGTAAAATGGTGTAATTTGGTTATAACAATAAAATTACGCACACTATTGTGCAATCGATACTAAAATTAATATTTGTATAGGTAGATTCTACTTTCGAAATTATTGGACCATTTTTATCGCCAAATTTCGTTTTTACCATGACGTTTACTTGATAACTGATGTCTTGCTCAGAATCATTATTTTTTTTTTTTTAACTATTCGAAGGCAATGACTTATCATTGCTTTTTGCTATTAAATAATATGTATAAACCACAATTTTCAAACGATTGACCCATCCATAGCGTAGTCGTTACTCCGTCAAACTAGAAAGTTGTAAATAACCCTTAAACATGTGGACAATGAGCATTGAGCAATTTTCTTAGATGTTTTTATATCACTTGGTTTAGACAAATAAGTACTTAATATAATGGACAGTTTGTAATATAATATGATCTATAGATAAGTACATTTTATAAATGTATATCTTCAAGGGTCGACTCTTAAAGATTATTATTTTACCTATCTACTCGGTATAATACAATTGTGTTGTAACAGTGTTTGTTAAACATATCGATGACAGATTCTATGTATTAGATTTTATTTTATTATAAGCCCACTTTCAGTTCGCATTGTACAAGAAACGTAAAAAAAATCCTTTTAGAAATTTAAATTTCCAAGCCTAGTCTTTTTTACGTTAAAAACGAGGTTAGTAAGAAAACTATAAAGACCCTTATATTTTTAACTTTTGTATTTTTTCAAAATTTCTTGAAAAATTGTTTTCCATAAACAGTTACGAATATATATCTTAAACAATACATTCATTGCAACATTTGTTTCATAAAGATTTATAGTTGTATTTACATATTTACTATGGTTGTGACTTGTAGGTCAATTTGTCTAAACAGAATATTTTACGGGAAAAGTTCATTTTGCTATGATTATAATGGACACAAAAGGAAATGATTAATACATTACCTATAAATAATGGATTTGATAAATCATTGGTTTTAAAAATTGTCTCTAAACGAGCTCGGTTATCATATACGTCGCGTGAAAAAAACAAATCTGAACAAAAAATACCAGCAAAATAAAATACCTCTAGATAGTTATACGAACTACCTAAGATTGAACTTTTCATGTTCAATCGTATAACATGTACTTATTTGTTCAACAAACCTCGTTAAAACTATCAATTGTTTGACACCTACTTTAACACTATAAAAAATAAATCATTTGTTATTAATTTGTGTTAAAATTTGTATTCATGCAATAAAAGATAATCGATCAGCTACTAGTTTTATGAGCACAATTTTTTGTTATAAAAACAATTAAGTGACCTACTCCAAATCATAATTGTTACGCCAAACAACCCTACTCCCGTTACCTGACATAGAATAAACCGGTGAAACTAGTTCGCGCACATTTAAATATTCCTAATGAAAAATGGCCAACTCGTTTTTGCACAGAAAAAATTTAGACTTTAAAACGATTCACTCATTTGCACACAACGACATGAAAATGTTGATGGATTGACTTTAAGTATTATTTGTATGTATTAGTCAATAATTATAGAAAAAGACGATATATATTTCATCCTTTAAAGTTCTTCTGTTTGCCAATAACATTAAAATGTATTCTAAAATTAAATCTTTTTCCGACTGCCTTCAACTTTGATAGGATCAACACTTTTTTCTCTGGTCCCAGCGTATTCGCCTCACGCTCAATCTCAACAAGTGCCATGTTATGTCGTTCATTAGAAAGAGTACTTACGTTATCCATCCTTATTCTATTAATGGCTCCACTTTCGAACGTGTTTCCTCTGTCAATGACCTCGGATTCTACCTAACTCCTTCTCTTTCCTTCAAACACCATACTAATATCACTGTCGATAGTGCATTAAAAGTTCTGAAATTCTGAAGCGCGACACAACAGTCTTTTCACGTCCGCTATATGTCTTTGTTCCCTTTATTTCTTCCTTGTTTGCTTTATTTTAGAATATGGCTCAATTGTTTGGCACCTTTATTTAGCCAAGGACCAATTACTACCAGGGCGAGTTCAAAACCGCTTTCTGTCCTTCGCCGCCTTTCTATTCCAGACTGACCACCCACCCCATATTTGCCTACCAGTTAGATCTCCCTTAGATACCTCTACTCTTGCTTCTAGACGTATAGATACTGACATCTTTTTCATCACCTTTCTCCTTAATGGCTCAATAGATGCCCCGGACCTTCTGTTTTCTATCTCCTTCCGCGTTCCTGTCCATTATACTAGAAATCACTCTCTGTTCCGTGTCCTCTCTCGCCGTACCAACTACTCCCACAACAATCCACTAGATAGAATGCTCTGCCTACTTAACAACTCCTAGATTCGAGCTTATTAGGATAATTAATCATATTTACTAAATGTTTAGTGTTTAATTTTATTTTATATTACCGTGTACACTTTATAATTTTGCATTGTTTAGTTTAAGTTTATCTATAAGTTTATGTAAATTGTATAAATTGCCACTTGGCGTTGATTAAATATAGTAATAAATAAATTACGAGACACCAAATATTATCTAGATAAAAGACAGTATTATTAATATTATAAAAAAAAAAGAAATGCTAAAGAAAACTACCCATCAAATATATCAAGGGCTTCCGCAGTTGGGAAAGTAGGGGTAGTTAACTTAATCATTTTATAAAAAAACACACCATAAACATTTTGTATACGTATGTTTTCCCTAACCTTGACAAATTACTGCGGAAGCCTTTGAAATATATATGGACGCTGTACGAAAATAAAAATAATGAGGTATATTATAAGTATAATCATGGGTATTATAATAAAAAAAAAAAAACAATTTTAATCACTCCTGTTTTACGTAGCCAGTCCGAAGCCTGTTAACGTGATAAAAGGAATTTGTTTTTTTATATAATAATTTTTCATTACTGTAGTAACTGAGTGACAAAAAGTGTAAAGTGTTCGCAAATAATATGTAAACAATGTCTATCCTATATAAAAAATTGACCATAGTTACTATAGATTTCAGTGAGAAAAAAATAAACGACGACTGCAGGTTTACTACCGGTTTACAATTATAAAATATTATAACTTATAAAAAAATTCCAGGAAAACAAAGTAGCCAAATAAATAATAGAAAAAAAAAATTTCCTGTAAAAAAGTTCTCAAAAGCAATATGAATAATGTAATTAAATAATTTAATTTCAAATAACGTAATTATTATAAACTAGCTGTACCGACCCGGTGTTGTCAGTGTAGCAACGGCTAAGTAAAATGAATTCAAAGAAAATAAAAAAAATTTTAAAATTTTGCGTGATTGCAAGTTTTGAGACTTATGGTTTTTATATTACTTATTGATACAAAGGTCTAATTGGTGACATTTTTATTTTAGAGATGGCATTATTAAAAGATTATTTCCCATAAACATATAATTGAAAATTAACTAGCCAATATTGTTATTTAAAAAATAGGTACATTTTTTGTCAATAGTGTAATATTTAAGTATTAATATTATGATAAAAGCCAATAAAAATAACGCTTACCTGTACCGTCCGCGGGTTTATCGACGGGAAAAACGGTGATAGGTAACGCTGCAGATTTAATTTGACTATATGCCCCAAGAGTCTGGCAGACCGATCTGTAAAAAAATTAAATAATTTACAAATTTATACTGGAGAAACGATACAAGAAATTCGCGTCCCTTAAAGCACTAAAAAAAATATATTCATCTATAGAACCTAACCTGAATAACCTATACGAGAAGAATAGGTAACGATCTTGTATTTTGACGTTGCTCATTAACTACAACGTATAAAAAGTCAATTACATGGTAGGCGGACTCGACAAAAAATGTTGAGTTAAGAATCACAAAAAAAAATAAATTTTTTTTTTTAACTTAGTAACAACCGACAGTACCGTCAAGTAAACTCAATTATCAATAACATAATATATGAAAACACACATTTTGCTTAGAAAAAAAAAAAATAAATAAATAACTCAGCTTACCTAGACCGTCCCCGCTGGAAAAAAAAAACGTTTGCGAGAACACGACGTACGTTTTTCGATCGAAGCCAAGAGCGTTTTTTCTTCTGATCAATATGATCGCTGAATATTTAAAAATATTTCTACAACATTAAGCGTTTTACACAACGGTGTGTTCGTGAGTTCGCGAACAGCGGCGGCGAGAAGACCGTCCGTAAACGGTGCAATGAAACGACTGATCGGCCGGCGGGCGCGCAAGAACCACCGTCGTCTCGGCGGCATAGGCGAAGGCTGGTGGTGGTACAGGTGAAAAGAGACCTGTAGCGCCGGCGCAGACAATCTGCGCCACCCCCTGCGCGTTTAGTTCACCAAAAAAATTATGTATAATAACATAACATAAGTACAGATCGATTTAGTAGATTTTTTTGATCATAACATCCATTCAGATTGGACCAAGCCGAAACTTTTACACAATACCAAAATAGGAAAGATACAGATTTGATAAAAGTTTATATCGTTAAATTTGTTATTACCAAGACGTACACTAGACAACTGGGCTCGCTTTTGAATATTCCAACCCTGTTTTTTTAGACAACAACAATTCATTTTTAAAAAAATGAACTAAAAGGAAAAAAATTATTTTAATTAAAAAAAATTGACCTTTGTTTTACACATTATAACATCTCTAAATGTTTTAATTAACAGAAAAGCGTGGGGCCTTTATTACAACCAAGTCGCTTGATAATAACTATATTAAATGCAAATGGATTACTTTATATCTGTCACCAAAGTTAATCGCGAACTATGCCAAAACGTTCGGCCTACCGTTTTCGTTGTTAAACGGTATTTAAAAATATGGTCGATTTTTTTGTTTAAATGTTTTTATTTTATTTTTCTATTCACTTTGTATGTTTTTTTCAAGCATATTTTCTAATAAATCTTTTTTTTATACTTACATACCTAATTAGTTTGTTTTACTTTTTGTCTAATTTAATGATACTTAATGGTTGTGAAAGGATTACTTAAATTTAATTTTTCGCGCCAAGGCGTAAATGGTTCGGCACTTTTTTTAGATTCTGAGCGTAGCTTTTAGCTTTAGTTAAAAAGTTTTTTTGTATGCAGGAACCAAAATTCGTTTTACACAAAGCATCAAAATTTTATATCTTATTTTTTTTTTTTTAAATAAATCACAACTATAGTTAACTAATTTTCCTCAATTTTCTAACAGTAAAAAAAAAATTGTGACTGTTGTGCTAGGTAGTAGTAATAGTTTGCTGTTTGTACCTCCTAAATGTTCAAACTTTTCTCAGACCTCTGTATCGTACCTACTTTGATAATAATTGAAATTTGTAGGTAATTTCAATCTTTCTTTTAGAAGTTATGGCCAAAAATCCGAATCGATTTCGTCAAGCAAATGCGTTTGCCAAAAAAATGAACGTTTTTTACTCAGTTTTTTATTGTATAATTTTGCTTTTTGAGCCCTCAATCTACAAACAGCAAATCGTTCGCCTACCATGCACAGTGTACGCGCGAAAACGGGTATAAGTGTAACTATCGAAGCGTTTTAGACGAAGCTAACGTGGTTTTGTACATAGACAGTGATTAAAAACACTAGCAGAAATAAAATTACCATTAAAATAAATCCCCACGACCGTGTTAAATAATATGAACTGAAAAGCTAATAACGAGCTTTACATTATCTATATTAAATAATTTAAAATCATTATAATAAATAAACCATGGTCGCAACTCTTTTTAAATTTCAAAATTCCCTGATTTCCAGAAAAAAAATCCAGACCCTAAATTTTATATTATTCCGAAAATACCTGTGGCAAAACTATTAAAAATTAATTACTATTTTATAATAAATCCATTTTAAATTATAATAAATACTACCACAACGCGGATACACTCAAAATCGAAATAAATAATTAGGTACTTGTGTTAACTTGTATTTAATATTTAAATATAAAATAAACAGTTATGAACAAAACGTATACGTTGATAATATTATATAATAAATATAACTTTTTTATTAGAGATTATAGACTAATTGTACCTAAAATACAAATACGTTTAGTAAAATCAAATTTTTGTGTAACAAGAAATGAAAATCATAACATTTTTTTTTAATTTTGCCCCAAAAATATACGCATTTTTTAATTTAGTTATTATATTTTTGTAGTTTCACTCCCACACATATAGTTACCACAAGTACGTATTATAAACCGTTATAATTGCTATTAAATTTCAAATTTCCCGGATTACTGTAAAATATTCTCGATTCCATAACTTTTTTTAAATTTCTCTGACGGAATTTAGATTCCTTGATTTTTCTAGATTTTCCAGGTTTCCAGAAAGAGTGGCAACCGGTAAACTGAGTGTTTAAGAAAATATATTGTTGCAGGAGTAATAAACTATATAGGGGAGAAGAGCAATGAACTTCAAACTTCAACTTTCAAACTTCAAAAAATTCGTAATTACTATTACAGTATACAATAATTAAACATAATTGATGTGAAAAATTTTCACTGAAAATGCAATTGAAATATGAGCTTGTCGCTGTCTATAACAATATATTTTCTATAACATTCGGTTTGTTATAATGATTTTAAAATGATTTCTATAAAAAATACTAAACTTGTTTTTAGTTATTATTATTTAACGCAGTTGGGGGGATTTTTTTTTAATTCACACTTTTCAGTTTTTACCAACAGTTGTTCAGTTAATTGCTATGAACGGGTTTCATATGTACGTTCTGCAGTGAGTTACCTTTGTTAACGCACGAACGGCCCTGTAAATAAATCTGGGTGTTGCTTGACCGACCGGTAGTGTTACCGGCTCTGTAAATTATCAGTACTGGAGAATCTGTAAATAAAATATCTGTTTTTGGTTCGGTATCTTACAGATTGATTATTGATATTAACGATTAAAAAAAAAAAAAAACCAATGATATAATTTATAGTCTCAACATAGAACAAATGAAATTAATATTTTACTGTAACAAAACCTTTTAATCCGAAATTATTGTACCCAGGGCCGGCCTTAGGGCGGTGCGAGCAGTGCGGTCGCACAGGGCGCCACGCTTTGGGGGGCGCCATTTTCTAGGTAGCAACGAAAAAAAAAAATGTTGGAAAAAAAAATTTATTTATCTTCTGCAAGAAGTATTATAAGGTAAATATTCGTAAAAATAATTCACGTCAGGTAATACAATGAACAAATAAATTTATTTTGACTTTATCAATAAAATACTGAATTCGAACTTCGCGGTCTATTACGTCAGTTCACGTAATTTCCGACACTAGCGCTGCTTTTGTATGACATTTGTATACTGCTTTCTTTTGTATACAAATGCCAACTGATGTCAACAGATAACAATACATTTTTCGAAGTGCAGCACAAATTCTTGTGAAAAACTTACATTGTTAGCGTTTGGTGAGGCTACGGTGAGCTTCTTGTGAGCTTGGCGTGAGTTTCTTATGAGTTTGTTGTGAACTCACAGAAGAATAATAGTGAGCGAACAAAGTTGACTTATTTTTTCTATTTCCTTTTCGGAAAAAATTCTTGAATCAGTTTTTAATTTTAAAACTGAATCACACATTTTTTTCAAGAAAAAATTCTTTGGCATTGCTGTCTATCGAAAACGCAATTGGAACTCAACTAGATTTTTCGAAAACCATCCAGCAATTTGCAGAGGCCAAAGCACGCAAAGTTAATTTTACTTGATGTAGTCCATATAATTTTTAATTGTACTTGAAATAAATAAGAATAATAATAATAATAATAAATAATATTTAAAAAAAGTAATAAAGGGGCGCTTTTTTTCCATGCTCGCACCGGGCGCTATCTCACCTAAGGCCGGCCCTGATTGTACCTACCTATTGAATAATAATATGTGGGTAATTTGGCTATTGGTAATCGAGGTTACCAATACGTGGTGACCAGCAATAATTAACAACTTTTCGGTAGAAGTTATGCCCTCCTCAGATTTTTAAAGTCAGTACCTCTACTGATAGGTATATGGACCGAAGTACTTCGGTACTTCGGTTGAAACTTCTTTTGAAATTTTCCTAATTTTTGAATTATACCCCGAAAACGAAAAACAAATTGAGAATTTTACTGGGAAAATTTGAAATGTTCACGTTTGTGATGACGTTTTTGTTTAGAATAAGTGCTCCGATTTCCGAACTTTGAATACCAATAAAAAGTTGAGATATTGGCTTTAAATTATATCTGATTCCAAATAAATTTTTGAATTTTACACAGTCCGAAAACACACAAATTTATACTAACATGTTCGCCGGAGTGGTATTTTCCGATCGAATTAAAACCGATACTATAATATAATCGGGTAGGCCATTACGCAATACAATGTTTGCACGTTATTTAAATTAAAATTTTTTTTTATACGTGGATACGACTTTCGGAGATTTCTAACCATTTTTATTGTTAAATTTATTTTTTACCTGGACGTATACTAGACAACTGAGCTCACTCAGAATCGTTTTTCCAAAGGCAATATGATTTATCATTGCTATCAGATATTAAATAAATAATGCGTTTGAACCACCATTTCCAATATCTTAGGGTTGCCATACGTCCCAAATTCACCGGGACATTACCAATTTTATGGTGGGTTAAACTGAAAAAAATCCTCAAAGAAAGATTTTGAAAGTCTCAATAATAGAAAAAATATCCCAGGGTAGAAAAATCCGGTAAAAAAAAATATTAAAAAACTTTTTGTTAAAAATATTAAAGAATCGTTATCTTTTATTTATTTAGTCTAATTTTGTTGGTTGGATTGTACTAAATGACAACGTAATTTTTATATTTTGTTACTCACCTAGTTTATTTTGCTAAATTTTTTTTCAATTTATGTCTAATTATATATTGACTAATGTTAAGTATTATTAAAAACATTTTATTTGTTTTTCAATCGTACAAACTGAGTTAACCAAAAATATAGTTGTTAGCACTTACCACAAAAAATAAATATTATTTGAAAAAAGAGTTTACTTAATTCATAATAAACAGTACCGATATATAGTATATAGTACCTATTTATTATTGATTGCTTATGAAATATTTATATTAAAAGCAATTATTTTTAATTTTTGGGTATTTTTTTTTCCGTGATATGTCCCGGATATTAATTTTTATTTGATAAAATACGGACTTTCAATTGGGAGAATTAATGATGGATTGTGATTTGTGTATAGCCAAATTTTCGATAGTAAAAACGTAATAAAAAAAAATGTTTACGCAACATTTTCATACATTTTTTCGTCGTTGAATTCGGAAGTATTGCTAAAAAATAATTAAAATTTCAACGAAAAAACGCTTCAAGTAATGTATGGTACTACCATCTTTGTTCAAAATCCTTTCGTTGGAATTACAGACTTAATAAATTCAACTATTCTTACTTATATGAGTATAGTATGTACGTACAGTATAAATACCTCCCTTGGATCCGCCACTGGCTTAAATGGTTAGGAACAGCTGCAGTATGCACGTGTGACTTTCCGAATTTCTGTTGACCTACAAACGGTAACATACACTTATTGTAGGTATTATTGTATAAGTACCTACATGCAAAGGCAGGTACTTACTTTTTTCACTGGCCGGCCATGGCCATCCGAGTAACGAGAAGCGTTCGATTCGGATCGTTGAAACGAAACCGCCTCCGCACCCCCACTGATTTAATACTATATTATTTTTATAGCCGTCATAAATTACCTGCGATGTTCACTTCGTTTATATTGCCGTGAAATCGAACATGTTTTCCATTTTTGTAAATCTCTGTAAGTATTTATTTTGTTTTTTTTTTCTGGTCATTTCCAGTGTCCTTTGGAAAAAAAAAAACGTTTTACTTTGGCGGTAGGAAGGTACATACGTTAAAAACTACAGTACAAAACGACCCGTAGGTACAGCAGTGTACAAAAATAATACCGCGAGCCACGTAAATTATGTAAAACCTATGAGGTAAAACGTATTTTTATTATATTATTAGTGTACATTGTATAAAATATATTGTAATGTATAATATTTTTATACATTCAAAAATACGAGAACACCTATGACGGTCGTCGAAATCAAATCGGTTTGAAGTTTAAACGATATTTTTTATTAAAAATATAAAATTAAAAAGTTTATGTTTTTACCCGCAAAGTACTAAATATGTCCGGTAGAATACCTAACTTAAAATTACAACGCCATGGGTCTTTATAAAGTTTTGTGTCCTTAACTTTACTTTTATAAAGTTAGCATCCAGCATCATATCGCCAAAACATCGCCGACACTTCAATCCACCACTACTGTTTCCAATGTTATATTTGTTCATGGTGTCTTTAAATAGCTCGTTCTGGATATTTTGAGCGAATCATAAGTCAGAAACATTTTTTAATGATAACATATACATTCGGTAGATAATATGTAGTTTTGTTAACTTTAATCTATTATATCCAAATACCAAAACAAATAGTTGTTTCAACTGATAAGTTCATACATTTAAACTCGTCTCATTTTCAAATAATAATTACCATATAAAATAACAATAGGTAATACATAATATTTGATTATAGGTGTGTTCTTAGACCAAGATCGCAAACGCCAATATCTTCAATGGCGGAACCAAGCAGCGATAGAGTCGGAAACATGCACACTTACAGTAATTACTTCGAGAAATAGATATACCCAAACTATATATGAATTGTTATGTTTATTGAACTAAATTTTCAAAAGTACTCATTTTTCAAAGTTTTATATTGACTTTTACACTAAAACGATTCTCATCCCAAAGCAGTTCATACTAACAAATACCTACTCCTAAGCAAGTCTCACCCACAACAATTAAATTTGTTGAAAAAATCCAAACGTGGGCGATCGCCACATCATTTCGGTGTAGTTATAAAGGTAGTTATTGTAATATAGAACTGCACTTATATTAGGGTCGCCATACATCCCAGTTTAGCTGGGACCAATTTGTTGCCAAGTGTTCCGGTGGGTAAATTGAAAAAAAAAAGTCCCCAACAAAAGATTTGGAAAAAAAATGCCTCAGTTATAGAAAAAAGTGTCCCAGAATAGAAAGACCCTGTAGAAAAAGTGTCAAAAAACGATTTTGTAAAAAATATATGATAGCCCTATACTTTAATCTTTTATTTAACTAATGTCTATAATTATAACATATATAGACTTACATTGTTACAGATAGTGTATCATTTAAACATTAGTTGATATAAATTGTACAAACTGACAGTGTAATTTTTATATTATGTTACTTACCGATAGTTATTTGCTATTTTTTTTTCAATTAATGTCATCAATTATATATTATATATTGACTAATGCCAATTATTACACTGTACTATTAAAATATTAGTTGTATTTGAATCGTACAAATTGATTTGACCTAAACATTAACAGTTGTTAGCACTTATCGCAAGAAATGTTTTGTAAATATTATTTGTGAAAAGAGTTTTCCTAATTTATTTTACCAATTAATTGTTCATTATAAATATTTATATTAAAACCCATTAGTTAATTTTTGGCATTTTTTTCCGCGACTTGTCCCATATATTAATTTTTACTCGATATAATACCGATTTTCAATATTAGTAGAAATGATATTGTGCCATTGCGTAATTCGTGAATAACGAAATTTTCGATTATTTGCGTGATGATAGTCTGTATGTTTTGTTTTAGACATTCTTTTTTGTCGTCGGTATATATTTAATGTTAAATCAGAATTTGCATTCTTTACATCCAAAAAAGTAAGAAAAAATCGAATTTCACACGTTCAGGCAACATTTTTTGATTTTTGAATTTTGAAGTTGGTGTATACCTACTAAAAATAATTGAAATTTCAAAAAAAAAGGTTTCAAGTAAAGTACGGTATTACACCGTCTTGGTCCAAAACTCTTTCATGGTATAATTACTGACTTTAAAAATCCGATTACTCTTACTTATATAGGATTCACTGAGTATAAGTTTAATCGAGTATTTTTGTTAAAGTATTTACATAAATTTACACACATAAACTCGGCTCAAGGGAGGAGCGCCACTGTTGGCCGCAGTACTTCTCGGGTAAAATCATATACTCTGGTATAGAAACGGACATTCTGATGTTGGCGGAAAAGACCATCAACCCTGAAAAAAAATAAAATAAACCACGTGAAAACCAAAACGTTCTTAGCCAGGCACACTCGGAATCCAAAAAAAAAAAAAAAAAAAAATTGCTAAAATACAACAAGAGCAATAGGAAAAAAAACAACCGGACGCGAATTAATGTTTTATTTACAATATTATTATTGTTACGGACCCACATAACGTGGCGTCCTTTTGGGGCTTTACAATTTAATATTATTGTAAAACTACATCTGGTCTGCACCGCGCACGTTTCCTCTGTCGTGCGAGCAAACGAGCGTCGTTCGTTTTGTTCGCACGAACAACAGTATTTTAAAGATCGTTCGGCCCACAGATAAGGACGAACAACTTGACGGCTTTTGTACGATTTTATTTATTTATTTTTTTTTTTTATAATATTATTTTACAAGGAACGGACACCGACGCCGTCTTACCCGTGGCGCCGCTGCAGCGACGTTGAATTTTACGCGACGCCGAACCGTCAGCGGGCGGTCGATTCCGGGAATCGTTCTGCTCCCGTCTACGATAATATAATG
>CM029361.1:3265859-3300661 GCA_017140985.1 Hormaphis cornu
TATAATATGTGTGTAGCAACGGTTAAGTAAACTGAATTGAAAAAAAAATTTTTAAAAAAGTCAGTAGTCCAAATTAAAATTTGAGCGCTAGAAAAAGCTAGGACAGAGGGGTGTAGTTGATAATACAGGCAGGAGAAATCGGGGTTTTTAAAATCCGTAAATCACAATAACAGAAAAGTATGTGATTAAAATATTCAATTATATATATTATAATATAATATATGTAATTGAATATTACATTAAAATATCACATTAAAATTGAATATATTAATGTATAATATTATATACATTAATATAAACCATCTATGTATAATTATTGCAAATTGACTAGCAACTTATCATCATTTTTTGTAATTTGACGTACATGCGATATGCGTTGGAAACTGTCCAAAACATGCGACTAACACACATATGACTAACACACATATTAGTTTACCTAATTTTAAAAATATTGTACGGTTATTTATTATCGCGGACCGCACGCAGTTATTGTCTGGATTAGACTTCTGTCGGCGGGCTCAAAGCTATGATAACCTTTCATAGCTATATATTTTAAAAGAGATATATCGGCAGGTAGGTACATTGTGTTTCAAAAGAGGAAAAATGGACCATCATACGGTTGTATTGTCCAAATCGATGTGTTCCTTTTTCAAGGTAAAAAACATATAACCGCGGTCGAATGTTACAAAGCGGCGGAAATAACGACGAAAAGTACGAACGCAACAATATTATGGAAATCGTATACTACCGGTAAACGAATAACGAACGAAAAAGTAACAAAATTGAATTGTTTTGTTTCAATATATATATAAATAATAATATTCCCCTCATTATTTTATTACCCGCATAATAATATTTGTACATAAAAACTACACAATAACACAGAACAAAAATTTCATTGTATAATAATATTAGATGGTCAATTTTAAAAAATAACTACATAGATTACAACTCAATAATCAACTAACGATAATAATCAGCCAATATAAGTGGTGAAACATAATATTAGTACACAAATATAATATGTAAAAATGATCCCATATTTTCCTTGGTCGCACTCCATAACTATTGAGAACGCCTTTACTGATTTAGGTGATTTGTTTTTTTGTTGTTAAAATTAGAATTTTTTTACCCTGGCTTTTTTTTCCTCTTTTTGACATTTTATTTTCAAAATATTTATTAATATAATTTTTTTTTCCAGTATATTTTTTTTACCAGTAATTTTTTTTTCGCGTACCCTTCCGACAAACACACGTTGTATACTTGCAAATTTGTATTTTATATTTTAAACGTGGTTCGCCCACGTCCGTACACGACAAAGACGAATAATCTTATTCGGGTGTATTTCTTTTTGTAACTGTAGTCTAGATCACATTTTGCTTGATCACGATTTGCATTTTGGAATCGAACACGTTTATTTTATTTTATTTTCTTTAATACGATAATAATGTACTACACATTAGGGCGTCCTACAGTGACTTTTGTAAAAATATATTAACTCCCGGTGTGGCCTCGGACCATTGTTATAATACCTATACCTATAAAGACACCTGTCGTACACGATTCTAGAAAATAATATGATATATACCTACAGGATGCGGTAAAAAACATCCCCGATTTGTGAAACTTACACCAGATTTTTTATAAAAGTATATTATACAAATTTTTCACAAATTTGCAATGTGCGTTTTAAAACGTGAAAAATGATGGTAAAGATTCTAAATAGACATTTGAATAAGTAATTTTCCCAATTTTTTTGTTACGTTTTCGTGTTGTCCATGTCCGTGAAGTACTGTCGGTAAATCCACAATAACTATTATTATTATATTATTTAGAGGTAACGCCGCGGTTAGATTCTTGAAAGAAATACGACGACGTTCTCCCGCGACCAAGCCACGTTAGAATATTAATGGCATAAATAAAGCTTTCTATCGATTTAAGGTCCCATTAGTTCATCTAAATCCGAACGTAAATAATTACAATACGCCTAATCAAACTATAGGGAGTTATTTTTGCCGCACGATGTATATGTTATAACGGTAGAAAACATAATGTAACGTACACATTTTCACTTAGGTTTATACATATTTGATATTATAATACATTACAGGTACCTACACGCACAAAAGGAATACGGTTTTAGAGTGTTTTCGATATTCTATAGTAACATGAGCGCCTTAGAATTACTATAGTTGGACATATATATGTATTATATATATATAACCGTCAGACACACAAGCCAGAGATTTTTTTTTCGATAAGTAATAAATACATTATATTCTCTTAGAAGGTTTTTTTTTTTTCTGCGTTTGCTCGGTTTGGGCCCAGACTGCGCAGGTCGGGGGGAATAATACCTATACATATTATATTCAATGTTCTCGTGTAATAAGAGGTGTGGAAAAAAAAAATGTTAATCTTTGTATAAATATAACGGTGTTGTCTATTATAAATACGACCGCTTTCCAAAAAAAAAAAAAAAAATTAAAAAAAATACCTAATACAATATATGGTTAAGACGTCGTGATACCTGTAAGTACGAATGGACATGCAGTGTCGGCAGGGACGTTTGAACTTCACTACGGCTCTGCGTCGACAATAATATAAATCTTCAGAAGAAAAACGTCTGGGTATTTTTTATACCCTTCTCACGCTGTTTTATATTAAATATAAAAAAACATTTTAACGAGTTTCCAGCCGGCTGTATAATCCACAGTGACAGAACCAACACTGTGTCGATAAACTATAGTATATATATATATATATACATGTATAATAGCTCCATACATTAAATCCTATTTAATTTATACAATAATAATGTATATATTATGATAATTCTTAAATTTGATATCTCGAATCTAAATGCATTAAAGAAACACGATGCCAGTCCTTAAAAATCAAAGGTATTTACAAAATATTATAACAGTATTAAGCTTGTTACGGGGCAGTAATACGAGAGCAGTTTCTCTGTGTCCGTCGGTTTAAAAATAAAACGAAAAGGTATTAAGCCTGTTGGCTGCCAAGACTAAAATATTCATTTTTTCGTATTATTATTATTTATTTATTAACATCCCAAGGGGTAAGTGTGAAATATCAATTATTAGTCCAGGGCTGGCATCTAATCGTAGCACGCGGAATCGCATAAATATGCACTATATTATATTATATATAATATCATCTAAAATATACCTAATTATGCGCTAAAAATATGATCAACTGTGATTCAAAAAAGGGTAAAATGGAAAAAGTATCTTTAAAAATCCAAAAATAGCGTTTAAATCGAAAAAATAAAAAACTATGCCAAATAAAATTTTTAAAAATGAGATCTCTGAACGACGAAACAAATATTTAACTTACTCTGCTACTTTTTAAGGTCTTTATAAAAATAAGCAAATTCTTAAAAACCTAGGTATTAAAATCCCAGCTCGGGTAATAAAATATGACCTATTATAATAATTGAACAATTTTATCAAATTTATATGAGGAAGTAGATGCAGTTTTGATAAATATTGATGGAATAGCGTCCGGAATTTTTGGTATTCAAATAAATCGTAAAATTAATGTTTTTTTCAAAAATATTGAACGATTTTACCGACGTACAGTTATTATTCCGTAAAAAAATAGATAATTTGCTCTATATTCAATAACAGAACGTCGGCATTTTATTCTTAAAGAGACAATAAATCGATTTTGCAACTTTTTACATAGGTACTTATATACCTAACAAGTTAATGCAGTCACGTTTAACATTGTTGATAAGTTATTTTTTCTCCACCGATTTGCTGAACTCGTTCAACAACTATATTATGCACTTTTCATTGCTCTGATGATGATCAAACGGGCATGCAGGGTATGCTGTATAATTTTGGGCAAAAACTCAAAACTTCGAATTTTTTAATTCGCAACTTTTGTGTTTGTCTATTAAATCAGTGGCGACATTGTATCGTTAAATCGAAATAAAATAGTATGGTGGTATGCAAACAAATTCAATCTAATCAGTAAATCATAATATTGTCTAGTTTACTGTGTTTACGTTGATTTTTTTGCCAGTTCCAGTTGAATTCGTTCAAAATATTTAAATTTGCTGAGTAAAAACATTTGCCAAAACAAAAATTTTTGCAAAGCATTGAAACACGTGATTAAAATCGGACAATATTGTTACATTTCTTTCATTAAATACGCCATAAAATTTAACAATTGTAAACAACACATTTTTCATAATTTTCACTTAAATTAATGAATCTTTTGTGATTTGAATCGAATTAACAATATTGTTTTAGCTCTTCATTGAAACCCTTCCGATTTAACACAGACAGTTATTACTTATTAGTCGAGTTTGTTTTTTTTTTTCAAAATAAAAGAGTGGGTTTTAGGAAATTTATTGAACGACTGATTAAAATAAAAATTCAACACGCCAGTGGATTAACACATAAATAAAATGATTTATGACCAAAAAACAGTATATTATTATGTAATTCACAAACAATATTTAATCAATTAAAATGTGATATTAGATTTTCAATATCGCGATAAACCAACGATTAATTTAAAAAATATTAATGAATTTATAATTGCGTACGTCGTTAATTAATTAATCTATATTTTTACTTGCGGAGTAAGCGGAAAAAGTTCTATAACAGTAGCAAAAAAGTTTCAGTGAAAAATGTAACGAATTTTTTTTTTTTTTGACAGCTTAATTTTCTATCGCGAGATTCACCTAATTTAGTTATTTTTCAATTTAACTATATCGGTTGTACCTTTACTTAACTAACTTTATTGTACTATATAATAAATACATTTATTTTATAAAATAAGTGTCATTTTAATTATATTTATTAGCTGGTAAAACGAGCTATTTCTATAAAATAGCTTTTTTCTTATCATTATTACAGCTGAAATTAAGGCCTATTCACACTAGCGGTCTCGGTTCGGTCCGGTCACGGTCAAGTCACGGTCAAGGATTATGATGTACAGTTCTCACTACCGGTCACAAACAGTCAAGTTCTATCGGCACGTTGTGACTAAAGTGTATTAAAGTGTTCACTAAAGTGTTCACTAGGTTTTTGTTTGTTATTGTTTGTTATTGTTTTTATTAAGTCCTGTCGTGATGGCATTTTCAAAACGTAATTTAATGAAAATCGCATTACTTCTTGATGAAGAAGAAGAAGAAATAAGACTGAGTACACGAACTAGGCGATTTTGGGTTCACCCGTTGGTCCGAACTTTAAAACTTTATTTTCACGTACGAATTCAATAAGAATTTCGTCGTCCATTTCACAGTTTTTTTTAAATTTATAATTTTACATCAATTTTTCCGGCCAAAAAATTGCAAAACAATCAAAACAATGGATATGACCGAGATTAGAGCGGCGGTTGACTATTCACACTAGGCGGTCTCGATCAAAAAGCTCGTGACTGCCGCGGTCTAGATCGTGCATAGACCGGTCGAGACTTGACTGGACCTGACCGTGACTTGATCGTGATCGATAGTGTGTACGATGCCGTTGGATTACGTACTACCGATGTTGACTTGACCGTGATCGGACCGTGACCGGACCGAACCGAGACCGCTAGTGTGAATAGGCCTTTATGCCACTGTAAAATGAATCGTTTGACCATGGCTATCGTTGCGCGACGATCTATACCGAGTGCAAAGAAATGTGACCGGCAAATGTTCTTATCAAATTAGGCAAAAACATGGGGGACCACTAACCTAACTGTGCTAACTGTGTAGTTCATAATAATTTTACAGATTGTTATTAGTTGTTATTGTCGAAATTTATTGCTAACTGCTAGATGTCTGTGAAGTTGAAAAGGTTTTTCTATAGCCGTTCGTGTAGTATAAGGTTTTCGCTACATATACGATAGGTACATAAATATTATTTTATTGACTGATATTAAATCATTATCTCTGTTTCATTATTGCCAATCTAATTAATATTGTTTATTTTTGATAAAATTAATTAATTAACGTTTCCGAAAACTTTATGAAATGAATGGGGAGGAACGACAAAAAAAAAAAAAAAAAAAAATCGAACTAAAATAATCGGTTTTAAAATCTGTGTAAAATTATGAGTATTAAATGCACGTAATATTTTTTGTTTACATTTCGATATTTTACATTCAGAGCGCAGTGAAGAATGATATATGGTTTCTACAATGATGTTTTTTTTCCGTGAACATTTTTAAGAGTATAAGAAATGCTCTGATTTTTTAAATCAGACACTCTAATGAAAGGTTTATGAATCCATAAAACTTTTCGTAAGTACTATTTTAGCTTTACGTTGAATACCGCACAGAAAAGTTTAGATTTTTGTAAGAAATATATTTTATTAGAAAATATTTTTGATAAACGTTTAAGTATAAATTATAAAACAATTACTGGAAGTGATGGCTGGGGCTGGCTGGGGCCCCGTAATGAACACAGACAAGGGCCCCCGGGGAAAATATTTTTTCCTTGTGGACTTATCCGTCTCTGAACTATCGGAAGGAGGTGTTTGGGTTCACGTACTTTCGGGAAAAATCACATTCGGGAAAAAGTCCGTTCGGCAGGAATTTCGATTCGGGATAAGCGGCGGGTACCTGGGTATAAAGGATAAGAAAGAGTACGCGGAAAAAATATTTGGAAAATAAAGTCTCAATACTAGGAAAAAAATTCCCGCTAAAAAAATACCCAAAAGCAATATAAATAACGTAATTATTTTAAATAATGTGATTATTATAAACTAGCTGTCCCGACCCGGCGTTGACCGTGTATCAGTGTAACAAGTGTTTAGTAAAATATGTTCATTCGGCCACGTTGATAGGGGGTCAGTCACCGAACCTACAATAATATGACTGAAGGGTGGAATAACAGGTTTTCAAAGCTTTGTGGACATAATCATCCAACTATTTGGAAATTAATTAGAAAAATGAAGATTGAATGTGCTGCAGATGAAGCAAAATTGTTCGCTGTAGGAGAAAATTTAAGCGGTGGAAAAAAGCTATAGGACAAAGTCGTGAGGTTGAAGATCGACTACAAAACTTATGTATAAAAATACAGGCAGGAGAAATCGGGGTTTTGGACTTCTTAAAATCCGTAAGTCACAATAATAGAAAAAGATGTGATTAAATTAAACTATACATATTCGTGTAAATATATCCATGTATAATAATTGAAAATTGACTAGAAAGTTATTAGAATTTTTCGCCATTGTTATGTATTGATATTGTGTTGCGTCACTTATATTGACCAACTATTATATTATTATCTATGTAGAATTACTGAAAATCGAATATCTAATATTATTGGTTTTTTAAACAAGGAATTTTTATGCTTAAAATATGTTGTACAGTCCTACGTAGGTATAAGTATTGAAACCAAGTATTTAATTTTTGGGACTTTTTTTCCCGTTATTCCATATAGGACATTGACAGTAAACACCAAGGCCAATAGAAATTATTAGATCTAAAAGACCGCGCCTCATTGGCATCATGTACGAGTGGTTATAATAACATCGGTCCATCGGTCGGTTAATGGTTTTATATAAAAAATTTAAATGTATAATATTAGGCTATAACATGTAGATAGGTATACGTAAATATAAGATAACAATACAAACGGACATTGTAAATTATTATGTTTTTTCTTTTCTTTTTTTTTTTTCTAAAGAGAGACGTGTTTAGTTTTATAATATTATGTAGGTACGCATCTGTATAAGAGTATGGTGGTGATACATTACACAGTAAGCGGACTGACAGCACGGATAAAATAATTATAGCTACGAACGGCATTACTATTTATACCCTCTGTCAACGATAAAATACTACATTTTACGTTTTTTACATATAACTGTGTTAATACCAATAATAATAATAATAAGTACCATATACCTACTTAAGTATGTAGAGGCATATGTTTGTATAGTTAAATAGAAGCAATCTTGATTTTTGTCTACCGTGCCTGTCTGCCCTTTAAAATATTTAATTCGACTTTGGATTGTTTTTTAACATATACATTTTTAGATTCAGAGCGACGAGACGAGAATGTATTGTTTTTCCAAAGATGTTTTTTTTTTTTTCCTGTCAAGTGTCAACAACTTTTCGTACAGAAGGGGATTAGAAGGAATGCTCCGATTTTCAAAATTATAACTTTTCTAAAAGGTTTAATGGTCTCCGGTAGTACTTTGGTGGAAATTTTTTTTGAAATTTTTCTTACTTTTGAGTTTCACCCCGATAACAAAAGAGAAATTTTCAGGTTTGTAATGACGTTTGTCCGATTGAAGGAGAAGTGCTCCAATCGTTACGTTGAATACCACATATTAAAACCTGGGATTTTGGCTTTAAACTTCAGTTAATTCTAAGCATTTTTTTTACTTTTATTATAAATTATTCCACGTCGCTTTCAAATTTTTATGAATTAAATTAATTTAATACACGTTGTAAAAGATTGAAAAAAGTTTTTGCTAGGTATAGCACACTATATACATATTTTTTAGATGTATGTATAATAGAGTACCGAATTTGCAATCTTTTTTATTTTCACCCAGGGCTTATTATAGATTTGTTAGCTCGCTCAGAAACGTTTTTTTTTTCAAATGCAACGGTTTATCGTTGCTTTCGGATATTAAATAATACGGATAAACTGCAACATTAAAACCAATGACCTACCCAAAGCGTGGCCGCTACCGTAAATTTCCCGTTGTACCGTTATCTTTTAATCTTAGTTTTGTCATTTGTAGAATTAAAATTACTATAGAATTTTTGATTTTCTGTACATACACAGTAAAATATATTACACAAACGACCGGTAAGGGAACTGCCGCCGCACACACAATTATAGCTACGGACGGCATTACGATTTACACTTACTATCAACAATAAAATACCATATTATTACGTTTATTACACTGTTCATTCCAATAAATATACCTACTTAACCACGGGTAAATTTCCACCTAGGCATATGTTTGTATAATAAAATAGAAGCGATTTTGTCTACCACCGCCTAACTGCCGTTTACTACCGTTTACAGCGTAGTACGTGTTGTTTTTACAATGGTGTTTATTTATTTTTTCTGTTAGCGACTTCAAGGGTATTAGGAACGCTCCTATTTTTAAAGTCAGCACCTCTAATAAAAGTTTGAACTCTGATTGTACTTTGAGGCGGAAGTACCTACTTATTGATCTATGATAGTACCTTTTCAATTTAATCGATTGTATTTAAAATAACTGTTTTATTAATATTACATGTAATAATTGTTGTGCACCAAAATATTGTGTTTAAGATTGTTTTACTTACCATAAAGTGTTATTATTACTCTTAAGTTTAAAGATGTACATTATTAATTGTTGAAATAAAGTATTAATATGGCCGTGTGACTCTTCAACATATAAATACTTTAAAAAATTAAAATTTAATCTTTCACATCAATCCGTGCAAGACAGTAAATAATAATCACTTATTATAATCAATGACACATGTACGTCTGTCAAATAACTCTCGCTGCGGTCCTCGGAGTACAAGCGTATATTATTATTTATTATAATATAGTGTACCTATGTTATAGATCTGCGGTCCGATTTCCGGTGTTAAATAAACATTTATATTTTTTTCTTACGGTTAAACACACCCGATCAGTGATTTTAAGTATAAAAAAAAAAAAATCATACGTTTCGTGTAATCTGAGAGAGAATAGGACCAGATGTGCACGCCACAGGGGTCGTGCGTTAGTAAAATATAGCCAAACAAATAATATAACGATTGTAATACTATGTGCATCTCGGGCCGCATTTCAAAAGCGTTTTTGGTGTATTGCGCCGTTCGCGAGTGCATAAGAGGTATTGTAACTTCTGAGTATGCGATTTTCAGCGATTATTTCTATGATATAATATAATCAACATATTATAGTAGTGTGCGCCATTTCGAACCCGACCCAAACGAAACGGTGATTTGTGCTAGCTACAGAAAATTGATACACAATTATTGACTTATTATAAGTATTCAATTTTAAGTACCTACTTTTAAGTGTTAAAGTTTCAAACGATACTTATTTTTACCGTTTTATTGATATTGAATAGTTTTTAAGACGGTTGCGTTATTTTTAACGTGCTTTGTGTAATATATTCACGTTTAAAACCAAAACAAGAACAGAGTCCAACCGTAAAAATAGTCGTTTGGTGAAATTGGATTGTTATAACTTATAATACCTACCAAGTTTACTCTGAATCTTAGTTTTGATAAGAACTAATTCAGAGGATCACTGCGAAATCGCTCATTACCACAAGGTCTATATTTTGAGTGCTAAAGGACACACTTTATGCAGTGCTTAGAAAGTTCTTTTTAAAAGGAACCTATAATTCCAGGCTCATTTCAAATATAGAAAAAGGAACATTTTACGTTCTTCAGAAAAAAAAAAAAACTTTACATTGTTATATGATAAAATTTTTACACTCAATAAACACCAAACTTCCAAACATGAAACACGTGATGTACATTATACGTATATTATGGGGCAGACTTATTGAGATAGGTTTTAACAAATTCTCCAACAATATATACTGAAGTATGTAATATGTTTGTATGGATTACAACAGTTACTAATTATTAATATCAGCTGTCACTGTTTTACTTGTACATGTTATGTATTCAAGTTGGAAATAAATGTAAACATACGTTGTATATAAAGAAATAGAAAAAACAATTCTGACTAAAAATATTTAACTACTAAATCAAAATGATTTTTTTTTTTTTATAATAAATAACCAATAACATAATTAAGCACTTAAATTGTAGCAGCAAGTAAATCTTAATCCGTGCCGCATAATAACAAATGACAATGTATGAAAAATATGAATAAAGTATAAATCTGTAAGTAAAAAAAGTAAGCGCCAGGATCAGTCTATTTCGCGTGGGTAGTTTGACGGGTAGCGACTACGCTTTGGGTGGGTTACTAGCTTAGAGAATGTGGTTTAAACGCATTATTTAATTTCTGAATGCAACGATAAATCATTGCCTTCAAACATACGATTCTGAGCGAACTCAGTTGTCTAGTATACGTCGTGGTAAAAACAAATTTAACGTGAAAAACTTTTATCAAATCTGTATCTTTCCTATTTTGGTAAAAGTTTCAGCTTGGTCCGATCTTTATTTTGGATGTTATGATCAAAAAATTTTAAATCGATGTGGAAAAAACACGTTTCACGTAATTATTTATTCCCCTCATAAGAAATACACGGCCGCCCGGAATGACGAGTTTTACGACAAAATAATAATTTATAATCGGCTATAAACCAAAATTGTGTAAACCAATTTTCTAAATTTTTCAACCACATATATAAAACTCTCTTGTTTAGATTGTATTTAAGTTTCGAGGCTTAAACGTAAAAACTAGAGGTTTATGGAACAATAACTGCGTAAAATTCAATAATTCGAAAATGTAAAAATTCCATAACTCCCTCAAAAATGATCAAAATCGTTTGAAAACTAAACAGTAAACTCGTTAAGCCTTATTTAATGACGCATATAAATTTCAAGTCAAACGGAGCACTTTTGGGAATTTGACCGTTTTTTTTCGACAAAAATCGAAAAAAAAATCTAAATCGACGTGTAAAAAACACGTGTACCGTAACTATTTGGGCCTCCCATAAGAAATACACGGCCGCCCAAAATAATGACATTTTCAAAGTTCCATAACTTCCTCAAAAATGATCGAAATCAACTGAAATTTTAGTGAAACACTCATAAGACCCTCCTAAATGACATATATGAATTTCAAGTCGACCGGAGCATCTCAAAAAATTGGGCCGTTTTAAAATTCAATAATTCAAAAATTTCAAAATTTCATAACTCCCTCAAAAATGATCAAAATTGTTTGAAAACTAAGCAGTATACTCGTTAAACCCTTTGTAACGACGCATATAAATTTCAAGTCAAACGGAGCACTTTTGGGAATTTGAACGTTTTCGTTTTTTCCTCAGAACTCAAAAAATAATCATTTTAAAAAACGCTTCAAATAAAGTACCAATCCGGATTAATTATCTATCGTTTGATGTATCGTATGTTAAAATCGGAGCATTATTTCTACTAGAAAAAGTGATAAAAAAAAAAAAAAATCTAAATCGACGTGCAAAAAACACGTGTCCCGTAATTATTTGGGCCTCCAATAAGAAATACACGGCCACCCAAAATAACGACATTTTCAAAGTTCCATAACTTCCTCAAAAATGATCGAAATCGACTGCGGTCTGACTTCAGCAGAACACTCATAAGATCCTCCTAAATGACATATATGAATTTCAAGTCGATTGGAGCAACTCGAAAAATTGGGCCGTTTTTTGCTTTCCTCAGAACTTCGAAAACAATAAAAAAATTTTAAAAAAAGCTTCAAATAAAGCACCATATCGGATCCATTATCTTTCTTTTAAGGTATCATGCTTTAAAATTGGTGCAGGTTTAAGAACTTTTGATCACAGAAAAAAAAAAAAATATCATTGTAAAATCAATACATTCTTCGCTAACGCTCAGAATCTAAAATTATTTACTTATTTAAATATGTAAACATACAAATAGAACGAAAAAAATTGTTCATGTTCCACGAATAATATGAACAAATATCCGTTTGCGTTCCTTTAAATATCCGTTCCTGGTTTGTTCCTAAAAAGTGAACAAAACCAAAGGAGCTCCTTCCAAGCGCTGGCAATATGCACGTACGCACAAATTCATTCGTTTGACGCATATCGAAATTTGAAAATTTTATCTACGCATAACATCAAAACGAAAACAAATTCATCGAACTCCGTGTAAAAAATGGCTAAGTAAAGAAAAAAAAATTGGCCATTTCTAAGATAATGTAAACGTCTTTGCCACCACGAGGCCATCTTTCTTCATCACAACAATATTATGTTATATTTGACCAACTTTATTTATTCCTAAGTTTAGTAAGAGGGGTACCTGTGTGAAAAAAAACCCCATAATATTTACAGGACGAAACAAAATTCCCTGAGCTATTCTATCCATAACCTAATCCAAACTTGTCAAATAACTTAACCGGCTTGAGTACCTACTTTGTACGTTTGTATAGTGATAAAAAGGGCATAGACCTTTTTTGCCAAAATCAAAATGTCTGTTTCCGCCAAAGTAGATATGATTTTACCCGCAAAGTACTAAACATATCCAGTTGAATACCTATCTTACAACGCCCTGGGTTGTTATCAAGTTTTGTGTCCTAAACTCAACTTTTATAAAGTTAACCAATCATCATCATATCCAAATAAATTTTCCCCCCATTTCAATCCACCACTTGTTTTCATTTGTTTGCGGTGTTTTTATTAACTTCATTCTTGATATTTAGAGCAAATCACAAGTCTGCAGTAACATTTTTCAACGATAATAATAATATACAATCGGTAGATAATAGGTAGTTTTGTTAACTATGATTTATTATATCCAAGTATACTAAAATAATAGTTAATTCGATAATGGCAGATCCCCAAGATTGGCGATCGCCATTTCGTTCCCAATAAATCTGCCCCGGGGCTGCTTAGTGTCCCTCCCTTAGGCGCATACCATGGTATTTCCGGGCAGCTGTAGAGATACTTTTTAGGTAAAATATTACTTTGGCGGAAACAACCATCAACCGAAAACCAACGGGTTCAACGGACAACAAACGGTTTTTCGGTATTCAAAACACGTAATAAATACATTACAGTAATATTAATGTTCGTAGTTTAAACCGATGTGAAAGGTTCAATACGCGCTGTAGTTGATGCGCTTCCGCTGGTCCGCGCACAGCTGCCCGTCGATGCGCATCGAGTTGTGCTTGACCGTCAGCTGTATGTCCACGCGGACGGCCGACTGCTTCAAGTTCCGATGACACGCCACCGACTCATCCAACATACCCTGCAGAGGTGCCGTCAAGCAGTGATCATGTGAGCAATATGTGTGTGTTGTAAAGAATGTGCTTTTAAATTCGAGTAAACACTTGAACACTTATTTTTAAAAGTGGTGACGTAACAGAAAAGGTATAGAGAACTCTAAGTGGCACCTAGGATTCTTCGTACAAAGGAACGGAGATTAAAGTATTTACGAGAGATGTGAAGAGTACAGGATCACGCGGCGGATCGATCCACCGGGATACCGGGAAAGATCGTCAAATCTGACCTCTGAGTCTCTACGTACTTTGATAGAATTAGTAAACAGTAATCACTAATTGTTGCATTTAAAACATGTATAAATAATATAAACCAAAAAGTAATTTATTAACAAAGGAGTTAACATACTGATTTAAAGTTTAATTATTTCATTTAAAAAAAAACAATGTAATTCGTAAAAAGACATTTTCCTAGGGCCTGGAAGTTCATGCATCTGCATATTTTTACCGGGTTGTCCAAAATATTGCTAGGTACGTTATAAATTTGAACCACGCTCTCTTAGCAAGTTGAAAGTTTATCTTGCATATTTTCGCATATTTTAAGGTTTTAACATAAACATGCGTATTTTTAAATAAAATTCAATTTTACCGCAAATGTAACAGAGTTATTCTTACTTGTTTAACAATAATGTATAAAATATTGAAGTATTTCGTGTGTGTTTCACAGTATTGTCTTTGTTGACAAAATCGTGCACAAACAATAATCATTTATTTATAAAAAAAATATAAATTTATTATAATAAGTAATATAAAATAAATTTCTATTTATAAAAATATGTTTACCGATAACCGGCGTTTAAATCTGTCAAAGTCTCTATAATCGTTAACTGTAAATTGTAATGTTTTAAGTAAATAAAACATTTTAAATGAATTACATTTCGTATCTTTTTTTCTTTTTATTAATTAATGGTTTTATAAAAAAAAATTCTTAACTTAAAAAAAAAACGAAAATTTTAAATGCAGATTCAGCGCATACTTTAATGTTTTTAAGTGCATATTTTGCATGCATTATTTGATAGTTTTTAGTGTATAAGCTTCCGGGCCCTCTTAATGAATAATTCGCGCGCATGGCATTGCATCCATTTCAATTGCAATAATTGGCATGTGATAGACGGAGAAAAATTAACATAAAAATAAATACCAGCCCTCTTAAATTACTGTAGTATATTACTGTAGTATGTTTTGAATTAGAAAACAATTTTAAAAACTGTTTGTTATCCAACACATACGTATTCGATTAAAGCCATGTAACATATTATATTGGACCTCAGTCACCACAGTAATATACCGGCCATTTTTTTTTTTTTTTAGCCATTTTCCTTCAAAAATCAATTTCCATTTTCGGCCACTGTCAATTTTCCTCCACAATCATTATGTTTTAGAAAACCAAAACTTATAAATGTTTATGTATGTAAATGTATAGAGTTTATTTTGTGAATATCATTACTAATAAATACTTAAATATAAAATACTAAAAAAAATATGTTTGTATAATACAAATGATTATTAAAATATTATCATACACAACCAGTTTAAATCAAATTTGTTGTAGTTTATTTCATGAAATATTACTAATGACTTCGCAGTTGTAACAAGAAATATTAACATGGGAATCATTTTATACTATAAAAAATGGTTCGTCATTTATTTGATCTTTTTACTATAATTCAAAAACTTTTAAATGTCCATAATCCCGAAGAATTGGAGGAAAATGGTAATTTTTGGCGGAGAAAAAAATTATTTTTTTTTTTTTAAGGAAAATTGCCAGTGGAGCAAAATGGAATCTGATTTTTGGAGGAAAATGGTCCCGTCCAATTTACCAAAGTAAATTTCTCGATATCACATTACCTGCAGACATCGCACGTTTTCCTCCAGCTCGGCGACTTCGGCGCACAGCTTCGCCTCCAGCTCGTCGTGGCACAGTTCCACGCCCTCGCGCCGCGTCCGGTTCAGCAGCCGCGTGTGCACTAGCGCTATGTACGCCTCCTTGTCGTCGATGGCCGTCTTCAGCTTGCCGATGGTCCCGCGCACGTCCTCGATGTTCTTGCCGGTCTGCCCGACGGAGTGGGAAAGAAAAAAATATAATAATAATAATAAAACCGGATATTTATTTTAAGACAAATATATCAAAAATCCTTGGAGTTTGATAAAGAGATACATACACGTACTTTTTAGCTAGTTAATTCCCAAATTTGCAAAACGTACTGATATTAAAAGAAAACGTTTATGAATTAATTTCTTTTTTTTATAACCAACCATTTTTTTTTTTAATAATTTTTACCGTGAACGACGCAGCATAATGCAAAATGGCAATGGGCGACGGCGAATAATACATAATTAAGAGACCCGTTCTCAGTTATGCATATTTTACTATCCAATAGGCAAAATAATGTCACCGTAAAACGGCTAAAATTGTGTTAAATTTTGCTATAAGTTTTGCTATATTGCTATAGTAAAAATTTATTAAAAAAAATTTTTTATGTAATTTAACCGTGACAAATCGAAACTTTTATATTAATATACTTGATGCGAATGTTATCACACACATTTCACTATCTATAGTTCCATTGCATCAAAAATTCAGCGAACTCGTGGTGAACATTTTAAACTTTTCAAGTGGTCTCAAAATACTTTGACAGTTAATATTACCGGAAATTGTTTTAAACTAATTTTAAATCGTCAATGAACAAGTGGACTAAATATTATTGAATTATTGAACAAAAAATTTGAGTTTAATTGATTTCCAGAACAAATTTACTTGACTCTTGGTATGGCCATAATGCACAGTTAGGTACATGTTAAAATCAAAAGTGACTTCAACAAAAAGAAACTTTTAAAATGTGCAAGTTGGAGACTGTCAGGGGCGGATACATGTGGAGGGCAAAATGGCGATCGCTCCCCTTGGACTTTTTTTAACAGATTATTGTAACTACGGGTGCACTCGGTTATGAGTGAGATTCGATTTGGAGTAGGACACACTATTTATACTAAATTTTTAACCGGTTTAAAAAGAAAAGAAAAGAACGTTCTGTATGTTTTTTTTGTTTTTCGATTGTTAGCGATTACTCCGTCAGATGAAATTTTTTTTATTTAATAGGTTGATACTATTCAGAGGTGTTTTCATATACAAATTCAATCGCAATTGTTACAGTGATTTTCGAAAAAATCAACACAAACCAGTAATATTATACAGAAAAATAGCGATAACGTCGTTTTTACCCACTATGACATTACAGCACACCGCTGTCACGGTAACAAACAACCGTATTTTGCTACCGATTTTTCAGATGTAAGTTTTTTTTGTTATCACTATTCATCGTAAAATATAATAATAACAATAATAGGATGGAAATCGACATGGTATGAATTATGTGGACACAGGAATTTACTTATCACATTTCAGTGAAAATTATGAAATAAAATAAAAATTAACAAAAAAATAAAACCTACTTCAAAGACAAACGAAAAATCACTAAAAGGTGTAAAATAGGTACAAATTAAATGAAAAAAAAAAAAATGTTATCACTTTTTTTTTTTTTTTTGGAGTCGGTGCTGTTTCAAACATTCATATACTGGTAAAATAAAAAAATTTAAAAAGCTCAACAAAAAGTAAAACAATCATTTCACTTATTATAGTTTTCACTTATTATCATATTGTTCGTTGATATTGCTTTTTGTCCCTCCCCCGCCTAAACTAGCTTCGGATCCCCAACCCCCGGAGACTCCGTGGGTCTTGTTGAATATACAAATAATCGGTTCAATATTTTTGAACTCGTTCACTCGTTAAACGGTATTAGTATAAATTATTTATACTATTATTATATTTAATTTAATATAAATTAATACGAGTCTTACAACTACGTGTAGGTAGTTTTAGTAAATTCACCCAGTCCAAACTTGTCGCGATATGATTTTCACACTCACTTCGATCCTCTGCTGGTCCAACTTGTCGATCACCTCTTGGTATTCTTCCACGCGCCGCTGGAACGCTTGGTCGACCGCTTTCGACTGCGCCACCAGGTCTTCGATCATCTTGCTCAGGCAATTGTCGAAAAACGCTCGGATGGGCCTACCATCCACCAGTACCCGGTTGGCCTCCGCGATGATGTCGGTCGTGTAACGGTCCCATTCCGCGGCCGGAATCTTTCTGGTCGTTTGGCGGGAAAAATCCGAAAAATACATTATTATAATTATTATTATATTGATTTTGTAAAATAAGTTAAATTACTGTCGTGTCGATTAAGAGCGCGTTGTACCTACACGGGTAATAGCAAAAAAAAATGTCGGAATTTCTCTAGGTCGCGTGGGTAGTTTGATGACGATGTAGGTTACTGTTTTGGAAGGTTTACATTAAACACATTAAGTCTGTGACCGTTTGAAAATTGTTTACAAAAATAACGATTTCGAGTGACTCAAATGGCAAAACTCCGAGAGAATAGATAAATAAAGAAATTTGTCACAAAGTCAAGTTTAGTTTGTTAATAGTTTATATAACGTGTGTAAGAGTTTCAAACCATTTGGATCATTATTTGAGGAGTTATTACGTTTTCAGTATCATATATTTCACCACAACAGTGCGTAATTATTCATTGTTATAATCAAAATAAGACCGTTTTTCTATAATTTTTTTATACGTTTTCAGAATCTACTGGGTGGATTTTTTTGAATTTTTTTATTAGTTGGATGAACAATTTTGTTTACATAACATAATTAATTTTAAAATCTTAAACAACAAATTTGTGTGAGTAACGAATTAAAAGTACCTACATTAAAAACTACCTGTTTAATAATGTTTTAGTAATTTTAATGAAATTTATATTCAGAATTATTTTAAATTTTTTGTTCAATACTTGAATGCAATGTTTTTGAGTTACGTTTTTGTTTAAATAAGTACTTTTTGTAACATTTTGTTGCGACAAAATGTTGTTCAACTGGTAGTACTACTTAACTATTAAAATTATGGAGATAATTTTATTCAGCTGTCTGCAACCAGTTACATATCCGGATTTTTATTTGTAAATTATTTACTGATATAGATTTAGATAATTGTTTCAACGTGCCATGTTCTATCAATTTAAATAAACACATACTTAAACATTTTTATTTTTTTATTTTTAGAGAACTAGCTTTTTGATTACTTTTTACTTCATAAATTTACGAAGATTCAGTTAAATAAGAAAACCAATTCAAGATACCTACAAATTTCATACCACATCGTTAAAGTGTTTTCTTCCGAGGTAAGTTTTGATAAAACCAATCGTGGTAGGTTTGGAATTTGGCGTTTGTCCCTGAATTACGAGAAAATATCTAATATTCATTAATTTTATTTCAATTACTAAGTGAAAATATGTTGATAATTTATTGGAAATTAGTATACTACGAAGTTACTATCAATTATACTGTTATAATTTATTCTTTTACACCAACATAATTTATTTGTTGTGATTAATTTTCTTATTGTAGCACGCCGTATGTAATTGAGTATTTTATTCTTTAATAAAAAAAATAAAAATAACTGCGGTACCAAAATAATTTAAAAAAAAAAAAATAAACCAAAAATATATTTTTTATTTTAATTAAATTACATACTCTGTAAAAATAATAATAATTATTATATTATGTTTAAGAACAATTATACACAGTTCTTCCGGGTAATCGGAAATTCACGACACAAACCAATGTCTAATGGTTTCTCCAAAAATCAACAACATCATTATATAATTGCTTTAAACGCACATTCAAAAGTCTATCGATTTTTCTAAAGATTGTCTATTTGGAACGCCATAAAAACTTTTCAACGCAAACTAAACGACATGTATAACAAAGACTATACAAACGACTATAACTGGAGGTAGGATTTTGTTAGAGTTTTTTTTTTTTTTGTTAAGTTAGGTTAGGTTAAGTTTACGATTCATGAAACACACAGAATTCAGAGAAAAAAAAATGTATTTTGCGTAAAAAAGCATTTTTTAGGGGTAAGATTCGATATATACGTTAGAAAATTTTGGAATTATAAAAAATTAATAACCAAACTTAATTTTTATTAATATTTTAGGTAACTATAAAATTAAAATCTAATATAATAAATGCGTTAAAATTGTTAAATTTTTTTTTTTTTACAGGAAGTTTATAGGAATATTTTGCATTTTTAAAGACATATTGTAAGGATTTTAAGAGCATATAAGTCCGACCTCTAACTATAACTAACGACGGGCCTAGAGGGATTATCTATTATCTATAAACCTAGGGGACATCTAGTGTGACCAACTGTAAATAACTATACTAACTAACTCTAACACGAACTCACGCCGGCCTGAACACGCTCCTGTCGCTTAAAACCGATATTTCGTTGCTGTTCTCGTTCAGTTTTTCGTTGTGCGCCTCGATCCTTAGCGTGTTCTGCTTGTACTGCATGTCCACGGTCAGGTTGTAGACGAAAGCGCGGAGCTTTCTGATCTGCAACACCACCTGGTCCAGCAGATCTTCCAGCTGCTCGTTGGTGCTGTAAATCAGACCGCGTTCCCGCAACAGTTCCATCTCCACGTCGTCGTACACCAGGTCTATGCCTTCCCGGCAATTCCTGCGGGAGAAAAATCTAGTGTCACTCTATCGACAAAATAACCGACGTAGGTATTTAATCTATTTTGAAAAATGGTTCCTGCAATCGAGATAATTTGCCGTTTATTTTCCGTGGTCGGGAACATTGATTGTATAAAATCAAAATTATTAGAACAAATGGGTCCCAAGGACGTCCGCGGGGAGGAGCAAGTAGAGGCGTTTGGCCCTCTTGGCTTTTTTTTTTTTGTTATCAATTAACTCAAACATTATATAAAAAAGAACGGTACCTACCACGGTAAAGGTGCGGAGTAACGACTACGCTTTTTGGTCGCTTATTGGTTTCAAAGTTGCGGTTTATCCGTATTATTTAATATCAGAAAGCAACGATAAACCATTGCGTTTGATAAAAAACGATTCTGAGCGAGCTATCTAATCTACTAAGTCCTGGATGAAAATGAAATATATAGCGAATTATTCCTATTATACACACGTAAAAAAAAAAAAAAAAAAAAAAATTGTGTATTGTACGTAGCAAAAGCTTTTTTCAATCTTTTATAACGTATACAATTACTTTAGTATACAAAAGTTTGAAAACGACGTGGAACAATTTTTTATAACGTTAGTTTATTAATAGGTATAGCTGTTCTTTCGCAGGATTTGGCGATTTCGCCACATTCGTCGTTTTCGGTTCACAACTCAGAAATTAATCAAAAAAACAAAAAATGATTAAAAAAAAATTTAATTTTTAAGCCGAAATCCCAACTTTTATGAGGTATACGATCGGAGCATTCCTACTCAAAAACCTCATTATATAACGTCATTACAAAACGAAAAATTTCCAATTTTTTGCCGTAAAATTCTCGATTTTGTTTTTTTTGTTTTTGGGGAAACCTCAAAAAGTAAGCAAAAACCCGGAAAAAAAAATACATTTACTTTGAGAAATAATTAATAAAAAAAATTAATAAATAAACAACGGTATCAGACTCCTCCAAAAAAAAAAAAAAAAATTAGAATCCTATGTATATCAATGGTATATATTGAATTTATTTTATTAGAAATATCGTACGACCGAAATAAAAGAAACTGTCAACGAATTAAGTTTTGGCAGTTGCAGGGACCGCTCTATAACGTAAATAATAAAAATAAATTTAACTCTGCGCCAACGATAATAATAACTTTATTATAACATTTGGTAAATGCGAGAAACTGTTTAACCACATAATAGCGAATAAGCTAAAATCGAAAATAACTAATCAGTCAAGTTGAATAGTTAAAAAATATTTCCGATTTGATACACCCTAGTTAAAAATAAATTGTACGGGAATACAAATTCTCATACAATAATATAGGAATGAAAGATTCTTAAAATCCGTAAGTCAGAAAAATATGAGATTAAATTAAATTATGTATACTAATATAAAGTATTTACGTACAGTTATTGCAAATCGACTAGCAAATTATTACAATTTTTTTGTAATTTTGTATTCAGTATTAATATTGGTGTTTCACCACTTACTATTGACTGATTATTATTATTATTATTTATGGATTATCAAGTTACTATTAACGTATTATCGTCGAAAATTTTTTACAGTGATTTATTCGTGTCTATTGAAACCAATTATTTAATTTTTGCGACTTTTTTCCTCGTCGTTCAGTCGGGACTTTCAGAAAATGTATATCGACCATTACGATCGAGAGTAGTGCCCGAGACGTTATATGCACGTCGCGCGGAAATAAAAAAAAAAAAAAACCACATCGTTGTAAAACCAATTAGTATAATTCCGCTCGCTAACGCTCAGAATTTAAAACATATTTTTACAATCGACTCGAACGCCATTCGAGCCGACCGATTTCGAACGAGACGCCTATCGGAAAGTATGCGTTTTAAAATACAATAAAAAAAAAAAAAAAAACGCGCAGACGGTTAATCTCTCGGTGTACAATTATTACAATGTGCTGCTAATGGACTGCGGCGCCATCGGCAGGTACCGAAACACACCCACGGCCCGCGCTGCAGCAACCTGTACAATAGTATACTATTGTATATATATATATATATATATATATTGTATATATATCGTATATAGATCGATTTGTATCGATTGGCATTGTACGGACTTGTTATGATCGCGACGGGCGTGTAAAACGGACGGCGCCAGTAATCCCTAAGAATCCTATCGTAAATGGATACTACTGGCGTCGTATCGAATTTCGGTACCAATTCGATGTGTACGATTAGTGGGGAAAAAAGAAAAAAATAAATAAATAATCGGTCTAGGTCGATAATATCTTTTGAAAACTTTGAACGCCTATATCTTTTTTTCAAAAATGTTGCGATGTAGTTGCAAAGTTATTGCAGTCTGAAACGAAAAAAAAAAAAAAGAAAAAAAGCTACAAGTGAAGTCAGAAAATTGCGTGAAAATTATTCTAGTAACCGGCAAGAAGCAAGTAAACTTGGATAACAAATGGCGGGCGGGGCGTTAGTTTTAGTTGCAAAAGGCAAAAACTATAGTAAAAAAACATATTGACGAATTATCTTCGGACACAAGAGTTTTAAACACGGGAGAAAAATTCCGTACACTAGTATTTACCGCGATTCAAGACACAACACTGAATGATTTATAAAAGAAGACTCAAAAGTTTTCGTGACGTTTTAAGTAAATTTAAATTTCTCGATCCAAGTTTTTTAACGCCCGCAGACTACGATTCAATAAAAATTAAAGCTGAAGCTTGTTTTAGTTAAACAACATCCAAAAGATTCGAGTGATGATTTCGTTTTTCAAACTATTAGTTCAAACTCTTAGAACTGGAGTAAAAACCTGTTTAGACATTTATCAATTAGCTATTTAGCTATTATTTATTAGTTATTTAGTTATTTAGTTAGTTTATTTCTATTAGTTAGCTATTACTTACACAATTTATTTGTGAGTACAATAGTGTTCTTACAACATTTCCAGATACATACACCGTGTTATTGATTTTTTTTTTTTTTTACTCTTCCAGTTACAGCGGCTACATGTGGACGATCATTTTCAAATTGAAAATAATAAAAAACTTTTTAAAAAGTTCTATAAGTCAAGAACGTCTATGCGGTCTTACAATTCTGAGTATTGAACGTGCTAATTCAATTAATTTTTTATACACTGATTGATCTTATTGCCGTAGAAAAGTCCAGAAAAAAAAAATTTTATGTAGTTACTTAATTCAGTTTTATAACTAACAAAAAGTAATTTATTTTTACATGTGAATCAAGTTTGACTGGTGTTATTTCAAATAGATTAAAACAATTTGTATATAACTATTTTGATTTGTAAGTCAAGTTTGATTTATAACTTTTTCATTACGTAAAATAGGTTGTACGGTTAACAGTTTGTTCAGTTAATATTACTAGCTCTGTAATTTTGTAGTATTTGTAAGTCGTATAATTAAATAGTTTTAGTTATAAAACAAGGGTACTTTACTACTTATGTATGAAATGTTATATTTAAATATTATAATCGTTATTATAACAATATAACTTTTAGTCGAATCGGTGGTGAGTACACAGAAGTTTTTAATGTTTGGAGTAAATACAATTTTCTTATTTAATTCCATCATAATTCTCTGCATATTTTCGCCTTTCGGTGATAAGTGTAAAAAAAAATGACAATAATAATACGAATAATGACGAGTAGGTTGACCCCTATAAAGCCCCCCCCCCCCGGAAAAACGACCGTGACACAAACAGTAAACTCGTTAAACTCTTCTTAATGAAAGATATAAACTTCAAGTCGAACTTAAAAAATAATCAAAATTTTAAAAAACGCTATAAATAAAGTACCATCTCGAATCAATTACCTATCTTTTAAGGTGTCGTACATTAAAATCGGAGCATTTTTTCTACTAGTAAAAGGGATCACAAAAATAAAAAAAAAAAATCTTAATTTACGTGTAAAAAACACGTTTTCCGTAATTATTTGTTCCTCCCATAAGAAATACATGGCCGCCCAAGATAACAAAAATTTCAAAGTTCCATAACTCCCTCAAAAATGATCGAAATCCATTGAAATATCAGCAGTACACTCATAAAACTCTTCTTAATGACATATATGAATATTATGTCGAACGGAGCAATTTCGAAAATTAGGCCGTTTTTTTTTTTCTTCAGAACTTAAAGAGTAATCAAAATTTAAAAAAACGTTTCAAATAAAGTACCATCTTGGATCAATTGTAATTTAACAACTATAATTTAAGGTATTTAACAACTATAATTTAAGGTATCAAGCGTTAAAAATGGAGCAGTTTTTCTACTAGAAAACGTGTCCACAGAAAAAAAAAAAACGTCATTGTAAAAACAATAAACTCTTCGCTAACGCTAAGGATCTAAAAAGAACCATATTATTCTACTAACAAAATGATACATCACGGGAATACGGCCGATTGGTTAATTAGCTGCAATGATGTCAGTCCAAAAGAATTTAACAGTAATATTAATAGTTGATCGTGTTAAAATATATCGCTGGACATTTTTTCGTAGGCGGGTTCAACCCACCCGAAATTACAAAAACAATCTTAAAAATGTTAATGAAGAGTACCGAAACTTAAACGGTCAAAGTTGGTAAAAAATTGTTTGAAACTATTATGACGCTTTTTCTATTCCAGTAACATAATCTGTAAGAATTTCTGTAAATTTTATTCTCTTTTATTCAAGTGTCTGCCAAAAAACAAAAAAAAAAAAAAAAAAACCAAAAAAATCACCAAGTAAAAACATTTTTATAAAACAAAATTGTGTTTTTCAGTTTTTCAAAATGTTTAAGCGGGCGTTGAATAATATCATATTAGTATAGTTTAACTTTTTAGTTTGGAAATTGGACTCGGATGGAACTATATTTGAAGTGCTTTTTGACATTTTGATTATTTGTTGAGTACCTAACCGGCCCAAAATTCAAAAATTTTACGGTTAAAACGTAGTGCAGTGTCGCTGTTAGAAGTCTCAGGAAATATAGTCCGAAAATCTAGAGTTTATACGCAGAAACGGTAACGGCAGATATAATATGTATAAATTCCAAAATTTTTTAGATCCATAAAAAAATCGCTAAAAAATCTGTTCCGATTGTGTGTTATAGTTTCAATACAAATAGTTTGGCTGTACACTCGGACATTTCTAACCAACGCCTTACTACTTTTGAAACGGTCATCAACTAAATTGTTTCCATGCAATATTTCGGTCACATAATATCCTTTCTAGTGGAACCTTTAAGTATATTATATTGTAAATATTGTGTTTAGACCATTCAAAAAGTTTTGCCAGAATGAAAAATTGTACGCCGTTTGAAAGCTCGGAAGTCAGAAGAAAGAAAACTATGAAAAGCGTCACTCCCCTCGTTACAACGCGACGTCCCCGAAAAACTACCACCGTAAATCGAATTAAAATACATTTTAAAACCAAAATCTAAACTTTTTCGTGTTACTTATTCAACGTAAAAAATCGGAGCCACCTGATAACCGTAAAAGTGATTCCATACGTCAACATTTTCAGTGTATTCCGAAAATGGTGAAAAATTTGTTTGATTTTAGAGTCATAACTCAAAGACAAAACGGAATTTAAAAACAACGAGCTACAAGTACGGTACAATCTAAGTTTCAAATCGATTAGTACAATGACACGTTTCGATTGGACGTTTTGGCCGACGATTCTGGCCGTCAAAATGTTTACAGAAAAAATTAAATAAAAACATCATTGTAAAAACAATACATTAAGAGAGGTAGAGGGGTTAAGCAAATAGTGTAACAAACGTATCGATTTCCCTATACAATAATAGACCTTAAGCGGAGGTGAATTCGAAGGGACACGCTGAAATATTTTGTAAAAATCCGAGCACTGTTTGGGGGCGCTCACCTGAGCCTCAGGCATTCGGTGATCACGTCGAGCGAGTCGCCGGTCAGCGACTTGTTGGCGTTCTCGATGCGCGTCTGATAGCCCAACAGCAACGCAATCTCTTCGTCCAGATCGGCGATCTGCTTGTCGATCTCGGAGCACTTGAACTCGATGTCCTTGACTTTCACCTTGGACTGATGGTCGATCTCCTGCTTGTTTTTCACCACGGAGTCTTTGGCCTGGTCCACCAGCCGGTCGGCCTCCCGGATCAGCCTCTGGGCCAGCTCCTGTTGCTTGTCGGCCGCGGTCATTTCCATTTGGCTGTTGTAACGCCACTCGGCGGGCGTGTAATAATCGTAACTGTCCACGTTCCGGTAATTGCTGCACGACATATTGTTTCGCGTTTTCGAAGAAAATTGACAGTAAAAATAAAATTCACCTACATATAAATATAAAGATATATTTAACTATATTTGTATATCGAGAAAACGTTTGCGAAATATCGGGGGCAGTGAATTTTTAAAAAATTTTTACACTGGACGATGTCAACTGTGCCGACGACGACGTGTACCGGAGAATGGAGTGACATTAAACATAAAAGATAATATCGTCTTGTTTACGCAGTAGTGTCACTACGGAGACACGTTTTTTCGTGTTATTATAACATCGATGGTTAATAATATTAATGGAATAACAATACCTACTATACTCGGTATACTTAATAAAGAAAAAAAAATGTGCGTGAAATGTACCTACACAGCTCCTGCGAGGCTGAGCAAGTCAATGACAATCTTTAACGAACGTTTACAAACAAGTTGATTCGTCTATATGACTACACTCATTATCGTACACTGATATCTGCAGGTATAATGTTTGGCTAACTCGTGTTTGGAGGACGTCTATAATTGAACAAAATTGTGTGCGTGTCGATGATGCGAATTATAAAATATTTATCTTCTTCGCCTTTCTCCCAACTATTTGGGATCGGGCATCCGTGTTCTATATCCCTCCACTTATCACGATTCTTCGCATCTCCTGCACTCATATTAACGACCCTCATATCTTTTTCAATTGTATTCATGTCTCTTCATTGGTCTTCCTCCAGCTCTTTTTTTCTTTAACGTTCATTTTCATAACTGCTCTTACTGCTTCAGTTTTTTCTCTCCACAAGTCCACATCTTCTCAGTATTTTCTCTCATATTATCCACTATTGATCGATTACCACCAATATACTACACATTATTTTGTTTTTGTTTTTCTACTTATCTAATCATTTTCGTTTCCGTCACCACTCGCATAATCTGTTCTATTTTCCTGTCAACTGCCCGACACTCTCACGAATTACCCATCACGAAGAATTTTAGTTATACCCAGTTTTTTACCTATATTCTTGCACGTCACCACTCTCATCAGTTTATTACTCTTCTCTTCTCCTCAACCACCTGGTCTCTTCCTCCAAAATTATACTCCATATTGTACACAGTTTTGCCCCTTCCCATCTTCAACGCTCTATAGCTTTTTTCTAAGGGCCGGTAAATATAATAATATAAAAATATTTGAAAAATTCAAACCAGTTTTCCAAAAAATCCCAAGAACAACAAAAGAATTGAATAATAACTCAATTTTTAAGAAAACATGGTATCAAAATAAGCACTAGACTCTAGAGCAAATGTTATGTAAATAATAGAATAAAAACATTTAAATAACATAAACCCATTTTACCAAAAAAAAAAAAAAAAAAAAAACAACCAAAAAATTGCCATAAGTAGAATAAAATGTTTAACTTTTAAGAAAATATCTTACAGAACAAAAAAACTGATATGGTACTTTGAAAACAAATTAATTTATCTATTTTCAAAAATTTTAGTTTTAATTTACACTTTGATACGAGTATTTTTTTTGTGTTTTTTATACTTTGATTCTAATCAAAACCTACTGGATTTTGTTTTCATTTACTTTGGAAAATCCAGGGAATTTAAATCATTACAGTTAGTGGCAATCCTATTGTTTTCTATCAAACATTTCTAGAGGAAATTCTTGTTTGAATAAAAATAATTAATTATACGTCTTCATACGTATCCTAGTAACTTTTAGACTCTAGTACTTTTACAATATTTACTGCACAAGTGCTTACAATATTTGGAAACTCACGCCACGCTACTGGTTTTTTTAAATTCAAGTGCATTACTGATGACACTGTTATTATATACTGTTTATACTGTTATAAAATGGAGTTTATCAGACCCTGTAGCAATCACATGCAGTGTATGCGTTTTAATCATTATTTTTTTTCTGATACAATTATTTCATTCGTGTTACTTTTAAAAATGTAAAAAATAAATTTCTTTGGAATATACCGATTTAATTATGTATTATTTTTTGGAGTATTTTTTTAAAGTTTATTATTTAAAAGATACAATTTTAATTCATAACAGTTGAAATAAACATGTGATAAGGAGAAAAGAAACCGAAGCAGTAAGAGCACATATGAAAATGAACGTTGAAGGAAAAAGAGGTGGAGGAAGACCAAAGAAGAAATGTATGAAATCAACAATTGAAAACGATACGAGGGTTGTGTGTGTAGGGGATGTGAAAGATTGTGATAAGTGAAGGAATAGGACAAAGGTTGCCAACCCAAAATA
This sequence comes from Hormaphis cornu, assembly GCA_017140985.1. Lineage (NCBI taxonomy): Eukaryota > Metazoa > Arthropoda > Insecta > Hemiptera > Hormaphididae > Hormaphis > Hormaphis cornu. The sequence continues at coordinate 3,294,826 of CM029361.1, forward strand.
TTTGGGAGAAAGGCAAAGAAGAAGAAGAAAAAGAAGAGGAAGAAGAATTGTTTTGTGGTAGATTATAAGGATAGCCTGTAAAATTAAAATATTTTTAATCGAACAGTTACACAGTGGTCTGTCAGAACCCCACGCAACTAAATTAAGTAACTTTAGAAGTGCGGCCAATCATGAGTCAGTACATCAAACAACAACAACAAATGGTTGATTCTTATATAATTTTATATTATATTATTTATTCAACTATTACAGGATTTTATGTTTTAATACATAAACAATATTTAAAATTGATAACTTGAAAAATAGTAATGTAACTCAAATACTTATGTAAAACATTAAAAAAAAATTTTTTTAAAAAAAAAAATACAATACAATACTATGAAAAACAAAAGATATTAAATATAGTGAAAAATATTTATTAATTGGGAAGCACATAATGCACTGAATTGTTGAAGAGTGTAGTGCAGGGTGCGGCGTAATTAAACTCCCATATTTCAAATAATCATTAGAGCGTAATTAAACTAATAATATAAATAAAATCGAATTATTTCGCTGGATTAGGTTATTAATAAGGTTTTTAGTCGTCACTATGCCGTGGTCAGGTGAACAACGTTGTATTATTATTGAAGAATATTTCAAAAACGCCAAATCTGTAACTGCGACACAGAGAGCATTTTGCACTCAGTTTGGATTGAATTCAAACAAAAGTGTCCCTGATTGGAAAAACAATTTTGAATTGGGTACAAAATTTAAGAGCAACGGGATCTGTAATGTCTAAAACACTAGTTGGACGTCCCAAGTCCGTAAGAACACCTGAGAACATTGCCGCAGTAAGAACGTCGATGGTGCAGCCTCCATTGCAATTTGATTGAAAACATGCCTCTGCTCTCGGGATATCGGATCGAACGGTAAGGCAAATTTTGTATTGTGATCTGAAATTACACCCATACAAGATTATGGTAACTCAGGAGTTAAGTCCAGCTGATTGGGGAAACCAAAAAAATTGATGTATTGCGATTCTTACAGCTGTGCCTCCCAACGGTATTGTGTCGAGTAGCGACAAAGCGCATTTCCACATTTCTGGCATAGTGAACAAGCAAAATTTTCGTTACTGGGCTGCTGAAAACCCTCGAACAATACACCAACGACCTCTTCATTGTCCCAAATTAATAATTTAATTCACCTCTGAGATGTGGGAGTCCATTATGCCGCACTCTGTATGTATCTAAAAAAAAAATTATACGAGTCATCACAATAATAAATCTTCTATACCCAAAGATTGTTTTAGTAGTTGAGCCATTGTTTTCTTTTCAAGTTTTTTGTCTTCTGTGGAATAATAATAATAATAATAAAAAAAAATTAGAATTTGTATAAAATTAGAATTTTTTTTTGTTAAAAAAAGCAATACAAAATAGTAACAGTTCAGTTGCTAAAAATAAATGATTGAATTTTGCAATAATATGTAGACAAAACCTATATATGTAACACTGCCAACAGTTTAAAGTTTAAAATTTTATAAATTCAATTAAGGTATTTAGGACATAATATTTTAAATGTTATTTACAGAACATTATGAACAAAAATTAAATAATTTTTTCTAACAAATTATCTATAGGTTTAACAACTGATGGTAAAACAAAAAAAAATAATTAACAAATTAGTACGAAAAAAAAAATCAATACTATTTCCTCCGGCTGTGACTTGAAGTTCAAGATTTAACTTTTCTTGCGCAATTTTAAACATGGATTCTTCAATGTAACCATTGCTAATAAGTTTAATAACTTTTACAGGCCTAAAACATAAACAAATTATACGTGTAACGCGTGAACATGACACATAATATTTGTTTTATACTCACTTTGTTTGACCAACCCTATGGCACCGATCTTCTGCTTGTTTATCATAATAAGGATTGTAGTCAATGTACAATGACTGTATCAGCAGCAGTTAAATTAATACCTATATAGTCCACCATCCTTCGTTGATAACAAAAAGACAAAAATACTTTTGTCTATATTGTACAAGTCGATCATTAACTGTCTAAACACAAAATGTAAAATGCATGCGAATAACATTTCAATAACTAATAAAACTTCTTATGAACAATAAAGATATTAAAATTTACATGATAAAGTTTTTTTTATACCTTTCTTGTAATTGGCTAGATCTATCTAGTCTTCGATAAGAATGATCACAATGTGACATATACATTTCTAATAGATCTAAAACTGATAGAAACTGACTAAAAAAAAGCACTCGGTGACCGCTGTCTTTGAGATCGGGCAGTATCTCGTCCAACGTTTTGAATTTGCCTGAATTCAAGAACAATTCAATAGAAAGATCATATCCCAATTTATTTAGACACTGCAAAAAATATTTTTACTTATTAGTGTAACTACTAAAAGATATAACATAATAACCCATTAGTCATAACGAATGATACACGGAGAGTCTTGAACATCATTCTTTGGTAGTGTTCAAACTGAATTAACTACATCTGACGCTTAAAAATATAAAAAAAAAATATTTAAAAATATTAAATTCAATTCTTAATTATTTAATAATAATAAATAGGTTGGTTAGAACTTTTCAACTTGAGAAACCTCAAAGTATAAACAAAGTTCAGAGACCTTTTATAAGAGGTACTGACTGGTAAAAATCGATGCGTCCTCACCCTTAAAGTTGTTCACAAAAAAAAAAAAAAAAACAAAAACAAATGAAAAAACATTATTGTAAAAACACTACATTCTTCGTTGATGCTCAGAATTTAAAAGAAATGCCAAATTTAGAGTCAATAGTATAGAATATAGACTAAATCTGGGACCTCAGGTGTCTTAGCCATTAACATCACTAACCCTTATGGCCTATATAATCATAATGTTGAAATTTTTTTAACATTTAAAATACAGTATGTTAAATATAATGGAAATTATACTACTATTATTCTTCTGATAATAAAAAAATATAACAACTAATTGAATGTTTAATATGGAAAAAAAAAATGTTACTGTTTTTTATGTAACTAGTTGAAGTAAATATATTAGATCATCAAGAACTTTCTGACTTTTAAATAGATTAATAAATACATAGATAGAAGAAACTACCATTATAAAAAGTGTTTTTTAAACCAAGTAGGTACAACGTCATTTACTAATTTATTAATAAATCTAATAATATTAAAATCAATTCAATGTATGTTAAATATAATGGAAATTAAACCACTAAATTTCATTGACCCATTCTAACTTCAAACTTGGATATTAATATATAAAAATTTCTAACAAAATTAAAATAGTATTTTCTCAGAATTTAAAAGTACCCTTAACTCGTACTCTTTATTTTTTTTTACACACAAAATAAATAATTTAACTACATACATTAAAATTGGAAAATACTTCAAATGTTTGTGAAGTCATATTTTTTAACTTATGTCCTTCATTGTAAACAATAGAATGGAATTCTTTGCTTCTGAATAGTTTTTTTTCCTCGTGCGAATTAGATGCACAAATATAACTGTAAACAAATTACAAAATATAATCTTAAGCCATAAATAGTTTCTAATAGTTAACAAAATTGATAACTTTAATTTACGTTGTTAATACCACATCAATATCACCAAATCCATATTTCATCCATTTTATTCGCAAACATCTTATTTCTTTTATTGAACCGTGATATTTCTCTACTATCATTGTGGAACACCATCTTCCAAATTCTTGGTACCAATTGTCTAAGTTACAAAAACATATTAAAAAATGAACATTTAACATTTTTGTATTTTAGTACCTAATGCTGATGAAGGCACAACAATTAGTTGAGGTATATCAGGGTGTGTACGACCAGACTCTTTAAGATAAGCTAAAAATGCAATTACTTGAACTGTTTTACCTAAACCCATTTCATCAGCTAACATCATGTTGAGTTTTTGTGAATTTATTAACGTAAGCCAATTTAACCCTATCATCTGGTACCCAGGTAGCTTCAAACTATTGAAATAGTATTGAAAAATCATACAAAATAAATATTTTCTTACTCTTTGTTTAAAATTGATGGTTGTGATTTGATAAGCATATTTGTGGTGGTATTGGGTGTTCATTTTTTATATCCAATTTCTCACATTTCCTCATAAACTGTGTGAAAATATCCTGGCAGGATACCATGTGCATCACATTTTGCAAAATTTGTTCACCGTTTGAATCAGCATTTTTCATTTTACAAGTCTGATTAAAAAACGTTTATTTTTGTTTAATGTATTTCAATAATGCAACTAGTTATTATTTCTAGTGTATACTTACTGCATCATAACAAATTAAAAATAGGCGAAGAGCAACAATAGTTTCAAATTTTTTAGTACTCATTCCTTTAATCAGCCGAAGTTCAGTCTCAGAGGCATCATTCAACAGTATTAAAGCTTTTTGTCTCATTTGAAAATTACTATCTTTTACAAAAATATCCTCACTAGTTAAACAAAAAATTGGTAGTTAGATCATAATGAAAATTTACTTTGATTCTAAAAATTAATATTAAAGTTCAATACTCTTTATATTCATCATCAACCTCAGATTCTTAATCACTGTTTTCATTTATAGTTTTGATGCAATTTTTTTCTGTTACTAAAAAAATGTAACAACTAATTGAATGTTTAATATGGAAAAAAAAAAATGTCACTGTTTTTATGTAACTAGTTGAAGTAAATATATTAGGTCATCAAGAATTTTCTGACATTTAAAAAAATTAATAAATACATAGATAGAAGAAACTACCATTATAAAAAGTGTTTTTTAAACCAAGTAGGTACAACGTCATATACTAATTTATTAATAAATCTAATAATATTAAAATCAATTCTTAATTATTTAATAATAATAAATAGGGGATAGGTATCTATGTTGCAATAAAGTAACTTTTTTTTTTTAATTGGTAAATCACAAAAGAGATATTAGAATATTAAGTTAGTTTGCATAAAAAATTAAAAAATCATTAAACATGTGATCAAATGCCAAATATCCAGTGACTAATTTAAAAATAATAGTTTTAAATTGACACGCTTACATAATTGAAAAGTTTATGAAAAATGTTATCTGCAATACGGAATAATTTAATAAGTACAAGAAACTTACTATTGTTATCAGTGTGTATCTGTTTTTTTGATTACATTGCAACAGGTGCTTTTTCTGTAGTTGACGAAACAGTTTTACTGATTGAATTACCATTAGTTGTAACGTTGTTATCAAGATTTAATGAATAGTTACTTCCAATACTGGATACAGTGTTAACAGTATTATCTCCACAATTAACCTAAGTATCAAATTTAAAATAAATAATGTATAGCACACATAATATATACTAAACTAATTATTTACTTTTTCTAGTGATGTAAGCCATTATTTCTTTTGTTTGATGACAAAATTACATGAACTTTTCTACTTGCTTTTACTAAAATATTGTAATTATACACTTTTATAATAATTAATAATTATTTTAACAAAAATTAATTACTTTATAATTATTAATTATAAAGTTATTAATTTTTGTAAAAGTTTTCTTATGATCAAAATGAATTATGACTTATGACTTATGATCAAAATGAATTCGGTACAAAATTAGAAAGTTTTACTTATAACTTACCTGTCTGTATAAAATCAATATTATCTATTTACAAAATAATTTTTAAACAATATGTTATAATTTTTAATAAGTTATAGGTATTAAAGATACTTTTTCTATGTATATAAAATATGTAAGAATAAAAAAAATATAAATTTCGTATATTTTTAATGTATTAAAAAATATAATCAACCTAGTACAATTTTCCATGTTTTAATTTAATTTATTT
>CM029361.1:3305661-3339672 GCA_017140985.1 Hormaphis cornu
TGATTTGCTTAGTTTTCACTTACATAACAATCAATAGTTGTAAACTATTTAATAAATATATATTCTTTATTTTTTACATAAATGTTACTTTTTTGATCTAAAATATAATCAGTTTACACATATACTTATAGTTAGTAATTATTATCAATATCAACAATTATTATTATTTAACTTGCTCTGCAGCCAAAACCTATTAAGGGTTCTCGTTACTATGGCTTTTTTGACGCGAATATGGACTCGAAAGTTCCATAAATCAATAGGGTTTTACTTATCCAAATCGTGATTATGTCTATTATGTTTTTACAAGGTAATTTTTATACATATTTATTTTTAATGTAGTTTACAATATAATTGAAATAATTAAATCAAGACAATATTTGATCAATTTTAAACGGCCATTAAATTATGAAAACGTATTTTATTTAAAAATCACCTTGTAAATACAGTATATATTTAGGTTATTGCCTTCAATTTAACGCATTATAGTGTGGGTTTAAAATCTATCAGAAAAGTCTCAATCGCGGAGCTAACAAATAACGGTTTTAAAATTAAAATGCAATATTGGCGTGATCTAAAACGCGTTTATTACTATTAAAATAATGATTCATCAAAGTCACTTACATGCAATTTTTTGATTTACCATATCTCCAGAATTCAGAACCATTTTCAGAACGAAAATTGGTTACTACAGAAAATCCACAAGTAACAAACATCTTTATAAGAGTATATAATTCTGTTAGCTCACGAGTTAAAATAAATACCCATAACAACGCGTATAAACGCAGTGTCTCATTTCAGGCTACCATGTGGACGAAAGACTTACGGTGGACTCGGGGAATACAAAATATGGTATCGTAACGAAACTTAGTTCGGACTTGACCTTGTTCGTGACGATGGACGACGTGCAAGTCTCGACGCTCAACGATGTGCCCGCGTTGACCGACATTGAAAACGTGTACAACATGGTGATGGTGACAAACAGTGAAAGCACACTCGAATTAGCCATCCAACCGGCCACCGACTTTAACCCGATCAGGATTGGAAACCGTTTCGACAAGGTTGAGAAGTGCAGATTGAATTGGAACCTAGGATGCTTGCCACAGACGTGGCAGAATCTGGTGGGCGCTATCAGAGTGCTAGAGATCGGCGGGTCGAAGTTGTCGCCCGGATCAGTGGTCAGAGTGAAAGTCTTTTCCGCGGTCTATTTCCCGTTGGCCAAGTCCTGGGTGATGGTAGCGATCGCTGTTCGTGACTCAAAATCCGCGTTCGTTAACCACATGATGGACCTTCAAAAACATTATCCCGAATTGGAGTCGACATTCCTTGTTTTTCTGAATGAGACGGATCGCCAGTGGTCGCTCTCAAATGCGTCGTCCACTCACGGTATCATCTGGAAACACCATATTATTTGGAAGAGAGCGATGGAAAGGTCGGAGAAAAATGTGGATGGGTTAAGTTGTTCTAACGTCCGACTGGGCAACAACAAGACAACAGTCACCGGAAAATTTCAATTAAGTAAGAAAAGAATTTGAGGAGTTATTACGATTAACGTGCCAACAACGCACTAATTATACGTAGTTCCATTGTATTAACAAAATTTATAAATATTTTATTTGTAAGCTTTCGGAAACTACAGGTCAAATTTTTTAAAAATTTGTTGATAAAAATAGCAAATTTTGTTTAACGAGACACCTTTAATTTTTAATTCTCGAAACTGTGGTTATACAAAATTTTTATGAAAAAAAATTACAGAAATTACCTACAATACTATGTACTAATATTACAAATTTAAACTCTTAATAAAAAAAAAGTAGTGACTAATGATTTTTAAAATTTTTTATTCGCATTATAAATTGTACACCTCACCGATCTTGTCACCTTATATTGAATTTTCAAAACGTTTTCAGGAAGATTAGCGTTTATTATTGATCAAAACACTTTTGCCGAACACTACAGTTTTTACCGAATTTTTTTTTTTTTGGTTTTTATGAGAATAACTTTTCGGAATTGATAACTTTGCAAAAAAAGCCCAAAGCCTAGGAAAAACTTTCAAAACAGTAACCCACCCAAAGCGTAGTCGCTACTCCATCAAACTACCCGCGCGACCTAGAGTAATCATGACTTTTTTTAATGTTAGATCCCTGGATCGATGACTCATTTATTGGTCTTTTACGACTTGTGTACCCACCAATGAGTAAAATACATATTGTGTATAATTTATAAAAAAAATAATAACGTAAAACCCGATCTTTTTTATTATTTTTTAGTGTTAATCAGTAATACTATATTTTTACCTTTATGGACCATTGGTACCACTTTAAAAAACGAGTTTGCAATACATTTTTTTTTTAAACTTTTCAAAACTATTAATTTATGGCCAAAGAATATATTATATTTATTGTAAAAAAAAAAGAGTTGTGGGCGTCAAAGGGTTAATTTTAATTTTTTTATAAATTTCAAAACGGTTAATTCTATGTACGTGTATTTTTATTTGGATTTTAGGTCTATTTTCGACAAAATAACTTGTTAGGCGTTTTACATAATTTTTATGTAGTTAGGTTAGGTATACATTTAAAAAAGTAAGCGCAGGGATCAGTCTAGTTTGCGTGGGTAGTTTGACGGGGTAGCGACTACGCTTTGGGCGGGTCACTAGTTTAGAAGTTGTTGTTTAAACGCATTATTTAATTTCTGAAAGCAATGATAAATCATTGCCTTCAAAAATACGATTCTGAGCGAGCTCAGTTGTCTAATATACGTCGTGGTTAAAACAAATTTAACAATAAATACTCTTGTCAAATCTGTATCTTTCCTATTTTGGTATTGTGTAATAGTTTCAACACGTTTCCCGTAATTATTTGTTTCCCCCAAGTTCCATTACTCCCTTAAAAATGATCAAAATAGTTTGAAAACTAAGCAGTCAACTCGTTAAACCCTTTTTAATGACACATATAAATTTCAAGTCAAACGTAGCACTTTTGAGAATTTGACCGTTTTCGTTTTTTCCTCAGAACCTAAAAAATAATCAACGTTTCAAATAAACTACCATCTTGGATCAAGTATCTATCTTTTGAGGTATTGTACGTTAAAATAGGAGCATTTTTTTTTACCAGAAAAAGTGATCACAAAAATAAAAAAAAAACTCTAGCCCCTCAGGGTCTTTCTTTAATGAGTTTTCCATAACCTGTTGTCATCCAAAACAAAGCTGTGTGCAAAATTTCAGCTCGATAGAACAATGGAATGTGGGTTAAATGTTATTCACAAGATTCGAAAATAAAAATACCTGGAAAAAACCCAAAAAACTTTTTTCCGGGAGTGGGATTTGAACCAGCGCGGCACCCAGTCAACATAGTACAAAATATAAAGTGTGACGCACCATTTTATCCACACTTTTCTAGTACGCTCTTGAAAACTACTGGGCCGATTTCTTTAAAATTTTCGTATACGTATAGCAATTTTTGTTTTACATAACATATTACATTTTCAATTCTTAAATAATAAAATTGTGTAAGTTACAAATTTTATCAAAAAAATAAATCATAAAAATGACAAATTTTGGCCAATTTCCAAAATTAAAACGACTATAAAAAAAAGTTGTGACTACCGATTTTTAAAATTTTTTAGTGACGAACAGTTATGTATGTTGTTAACCTTGTATTAAATTTTCAAAACTTTTTCTGGAAAATTTAAGTTTTTATTCAAATTAAATGATAATAAAGTTGGAAGTTATTGAAAATTTCAAAGTTCTATATTTAGCTCAAAAATGTGTGAAATCTTTTGAAAATTGCCTCACTCCTGTACATTACTAATGTTAACACTGTGTAAAAATATCAAGTCTTTCCAATCATTATTTTGGGAGTTATGGCCAATTGAAAAAATTGATTTTGTCAAAAACACGTTTTCCGTACTTTTTTCCGTTTTTTTTTTAAATATTTTTTTTGTTTTTTCTGAAGAACTTTTTTGGAATTGGAAATTTCGAAAAAACACGATCAACAATAATGCACCAATGATATAAAATTCTCTACCGGAAAGTGGTACTGTTTTTGAAGATCGGAGCAATTCCCTAGGAGCTACACGTGACAGACACAAAAAAAAAAAAATAAATAAATAAAAACACACATCTTTGTAAAGTCAATAGCTTCCTCGCTTCGCTGAGAATCTAAAAATATAAAATGGTGGACAAGGATACGTTTGGCCGGTAGATTGGTTGTTTTTAGTTTGATATGAAGTGATTTACAAATCCAAATCTTGATAATGTTATGTTTTTACAAGATAATTTTTGAAAATCTTTATTTTTAAAGCAATAAACTATGTAACTGAAATAATGAAATTATGGCGATATTTGATTCATTTTAAACTGCCCTAAAATTTAAAAAAATATTTTAATTGCAAAATCATCTCTGAAATACAGTATATAATAAGTAGGTTTTTGTTTATAATTTCCATTTCAAAGAAAATAAATACAAATTTGGTTCTTCTGTACAAATTTAAGTTTTATAAATAGTAAAATTACATATGTTTCAATTATCTAGGTGAGGCCGATGATCTACCACTTGCTCCTATACAACATCTTAATGAAATTTCCCCAAGGTATACAGGTGGTACATGTGTTATCTGTTTATCAGAAAGTTCAACACATGCCTGCATTCCTTGCGGGCATAAGGTCTTATGTTCTGAGTGCAGTTCATCAGCCATCACAAGATGTCCTATCTGTCAGACTGAAATTTTAATGGTAGTCAAAATATTTGATAACGTGTAATAATAAATTATAAATGTTAAAATTAATAAAAATAAATACCTAATGATTTTTGTTATGTTTGTAAGTAGGTGCACCTAACCTAACTTATGAGTAATTGTAGAATGAGTTTCGGTAAAAATTTTAATACTTCATATTCAACCAAGTTAGAGAAAGACACAAGAACATAATACATATTACCAATATTAAATTAGATTGTTTAGTGCGTTGGCCGAGTCAATTTATTTATTTCAAACATAAAAATCTTTTTATAAATATTGATATGGTCACTATAGGATGTTGTTAGGATAGCTAATTACGTAACAACTTAAGACAGAAGGTCCCTTTAGTATGGACTGAATAAATAAATTAATAACCGACTTGGTATTACATGGATCTTACAACTTTTTACGGTAGAAGAACTGCGTTGCGAGACTTAGTTTTTTTTACAAGTATTGTTTTTTATGGGTAACGTTATTCATGACTTTAAAAATTTTAATTATATTAAAATTGTAAAATTTATAGTCAATCCAATCTTTGATATTTCTTCTGAAAAACCTTACGTAAACAATTTGGTTAATAATTTATATTCAATCATTCATGAAGCGATAAATTTATTTGTGTCTTCTAATATTGTCAATTATAACTGTTTTCCTACTTGGTATTCCAGTAATTTAAAATCTTTATTAATTAAAAAAAAAAAAAGTACATCTAATTTATAAGAAATACAATTAAATTTCGGATTATGTTAATTTTTCTAAGTTAAGGGGATTGGGCACGGTAAATTTTTGTACTGTTTTGGACCTAAAAGCTAGGGTCGAATTTGTTCTTTAAAATGAACCGAATTTAGTTCTTCAAAAGATTTTCATTCTTTAACCTTTTCTCTAGGTTATTGTGGGAGTCGATTTTCAACACTTTAGTTAAAAATATATTTAAATATCATATACATTTTTTGAAATTTGAATAATTTTTCGGTAAACTTAAGAAAAAAATAACACATGTAATAAAAAAATCGATTCCCACAATAACCTAAATAAAAAATTCAAAACCTTTTTTCAGAATTAGATTCGGTTCACTTTAAGCGAACAAATTCGACTCTAGCTTTTAAGTCTACATATATTGTTGTCTTAGGAAAATAAAAATATTTAATTCTTTTAAAATAGTGACGTGTGCTTGCGCGTGCGTCGTACGGGACACCTTCCCGGAAAGCACCACTTACACTGATTACATACACTCACACTAACGTTCATTTACTACTCACACAAAAACAACACAGAAAAAAAAATCAAAATATTGCCTATACAAAACTCCTTAAAAACGACCGTTACCCAATGGGGGTCGTTGCTGGCCATATATATTAAGGAGTAAAATGTAGGCAATTTAATTTCCTCGTTGTATCAGCGGTGTATGTGTGTGAGTGTGTAATTCATTATTAGTGCGTGAGCTTTAATTACCCTCGCCGCGTATTGCCGCTTCACATAGCACGAGTTAATTTTATTTTAAGGATTGCATTTTCAATATTTAACAACTATTAATTATTTTATTTCTGTAAACATTTAATACTCTTATAAAAAAAAGGTTATTTGATTAATTTTTATTATTAGTATTGGTCCGGGAGTCCCAATGTTTATTTTATTTAAAAAATGTGTAATATATTTCGTACAAATAATACGTCACACAGTGTAAAATGTTATGTTTCTATGCATTTGTTAAATTATTTCTAAACATTTTTATAATAAAATTATAAAATAAATTGTTATGCTTACCTTAACGTTACAGACAATTTTTCAGCTGGAGAAATAGTCTTCCGAATGGATTCTATAAACACGATAGATTTTTGGCCCTAAATTGTTCTTTATTTGAACTTTTTTGCAACTTATGATTATTTTATGAGGTTATACCAAAAACAAAAAAAAAATATATAATTCACCCCGATTATTAAGCGAGTGTTGTTTTATTTTTCTGTGTGTTAGTGTAAATAACGCTTTATACGTACTTGCCGAAATGCGGGAAAACAAACACAGAATTATAAAAAATATTATAATTTATCGTGTACTTCCTTAACTGGTTTGTTGACAATTGATCGCTGCACATACACACAATAGAATATATAAAATCGGTGAGTCATTCATTAAAACAAATTATACCTTATATACCATTTTATATAGTGCGCAATCCTTCGCGTAACCGATTTTAAGTTTGTTATAGAATCTGAAGTAGTCTATATTAAAAACTGTGAACAATGAAGACGGTAAATTTTTTAATTTTTGCGTTGATTATTGTCTTAGAGCTGGTCACGTTCAGTAAAGGTATGTATTTTAATTTTATATTGTATTGGGTAATGTAACTCTCAAGTATAACGTTTCTAAAAACATTCAGAACTTTTATGAAGATTTAACTTTTATGCAGATGAATTATTTGTTCCCCCATAAGAAATACACGGCCGCCCGGAATGACGAGCTTTACGACAAAATAACAACGTGAAATTTGCTATTAACCAAAATTGTGTGAACCAATTTTCTAAATTTTTTAGCGACATATATTAAATTATCTTGTTTAGATTGCAATAAAGATTCGAGGCTTAAAAATAATAACTAGACGTTTTGTGGAATAATAACTGCGTAAAATTAAAAAATTTAAAAAATTATAAGGTCCATAACTCCCTTAAAAATGATCAAAATCTATTAAAATGTCTACTGTAAATTCGTTAAACCTTTTTCAATGGCATAAATAAATTTCTAATCAAGCAAAGAACATTTGAAAATTTGACTGTTTTCGTTTTTTGCTCATAACTGCAAAAATAAGCAAAATTTCTAAAAACACTTCAATCAAAGTACCACCTCGGATCAATTACCTATCTTTTGAGATATCAAACGTTAAAATCATAATTTCTAGTAGAAAATATGATTACAAAAAACAAAATCTAAATCGACGTGAAAAAACCCCGTTTCCCCTAGTTATTTGTTCCTCCCATAAGAAATAACGGCCGCCTGAAATAACAAAAATTTCAAAGCTCCATAACTCGCTCAAAAATTATCTAAATCAATTACAAAATCAGCGTTACACTCATAAAACCCTTCCTAATGATATACTTACATTTTAAGTCGAACGAAGCAATTTTAAAAATTGGGCAGTTTTCGTTTTTTCCGCAGAACTTAAAAAATAATCAAAATTTCAAAAAACGCTTCAAATAAAGTACCATCTTGGATCAACTATCTATCTTTTAAGGTGTCATATGTTAAAATCGGAGCAGTTTTAATATCCTAAAAAGTGTTCACAGAGAAAAAAAAAACATTATTGTAAAAAAAAGTAGAACAAATATAAAATTAGAAAAAAACATCAATGTTAAAACAATACATTCTTCGCTAAAACACAAGAATAATAAAAATGGTGTACGTTTTAAATTTTAGGTTTATTTGTTATAATGCAGCTATAGTTGTCCATATTCAAATGCAAAAAGAAAAATTTAGTTCTAATATTTAATCTTCTAAAATCTTTCAATAAATTAATAATTTAATATAGAAATTATAATGAAAATTTTATTCACCTTATTTTTTATTCTTAAAGATTAAAAGTAAGTAGTTTACCAAAATGGGATGCTTACGAAAATTTAAATAGAATATTTTATTCATAACAAGTTTTATTTACATAAAACTAAAAAATTAGAGTTTTTGTGGTTTATAGTACTCTAAGCAAATCATCCTGCGACAAAAAATTAACTTTTATCTAAGTAAATACGTATTTCGATAATAACCTTACCATCATCAGTACTAAACACAAACTATGGCAGGGTGATTTGCTTAGTTTTCACTTACAAAATAATCAATATTTTAAACTGTTTAATAAATATAGTATGACCCGACAAACTTTGTTTTGCCCATAAAGAATTTTTAATAACTGATCCCGCGCACTTTGTTGCCTGTAAAAAATTATAGTCCTTAAAAAAAATTGTGATTGTTCAAGTACTTTTGGGTGTACTTGCTGCAGTAAGTGCAACTCGGCCACCCGTTAGATACGTCGGATCGCTGACAAAGTATAACTCATTCATCTTGTTAGGCTATGTTCGAAAATTCGATTTGATGCAAGATTGTAATAATATAATATTATGATTTGTTTGATTAATATTACTTAATATTATTAATATTATTAATAATTGTAAGTGTCCTAGGCTTCGACATTATCGGAATGTATTTATGCCTAAAACCTGCTCCGTGATGCCCTCTTTAATTTATAAAAAAATTGCATGACGATTGAATAAGAAGTTTCGAAGCCAACCCGTAACAAAGATTTCCACTTTTGCTGGATTTCAGTTTTATATACATAGATTGCACGTGTTTTCTGTTTGTATGAGCAGTAATATATCGTCGACGTTACGTTGCGTTAGCTGTACACGAAATGACGGAATAATAAAAGAATAGTATTTTTAATAGAAAATACTAATGACGACGATAACGCAGTAGTATATGTAGGAGTAGTGGTAAGGGGATGATAGTGTGTGTGTGTGTGTGAACTTGTGTAGAACTTCAGATATAACTGTCATAAGAAATCGCCTCACATTTTAATAATATATATACATATATAAGATAAGATACTTTATGTATCTACATAAATGCTACTTTTTTTGATCTGCAATGTCACAAGATACACATATACCTATTGTTATTATCACTATCAACAACTATTCGTGTTTTTGTGTTTTTCTTATCAAAATTAAACTTTAAACACCAAACTATAATGTAGAAAAAAAATTTATCTTGGATTAATTTTTGACTAGATAAGTGTTGCTTATCTTAGATAAATAAAAACATGTGTAATAAACTATTTATCTGGTTAAAGATAAGGATAAAAAAAATATTCATCTAGATAAATCCCACTGAAAACCACGGATTTAGATAATAGAGGTTGAACAACGTCCATTACACAGTGTAGTCGTAGACGAGTAGAAATCTTCTCTCGGCAAATATCATTGTCAAGTAGCGTATTCTATCGGACAACATCTGTAACAGTCAACAAGTTGCCGCCAATTTGTAACATAATATGTTTTTTAAATTCATATTTAAATTGATCATTCTTCCAATAATAATAATACCTATCTTATTAGTTTATAATTATTATTATTATTATAATAAATATATTATATTATAATTATTCTATACTTTACTAATTTTCATTACTTTTTTTATTAATAAATTTTTTAATATGTCTATCTGCCGCGTGCTTTTGCAACACTTGGTAAATAAAACATCTTTTGGTATTCCAAAAGATAATAAAACAAAAGAAATTTGAGAAAAGTCTCTAGGGATTAATCTCAAAAAAAGTTACAGAGTATGTGCAAGCCACTTTAATGATAATGATATTATTAGCACTTGGAATTCTGGCGAGGGTACTATAGTAAATACTTGGTAAGCATACGTAAAAATACTACAATAATACAATTAAACAAATTATGCATTTATGCACCCATGTTGTTAATGCTTTACAATATTTTTAAAAATAACAAAATCTAAAATATAGATTAAATTTGAAAATTTTGTAGATAACTTTAAAAAGACTTCAATTGAAGAAAGGTGCTATTCCATTTTTAAATAAAATAGTGACTCTTCAGACCACTGCTGTACTCATTCTACAATTATAGCAGATCAAAAGGTAATGAATTAGTACTTCTTTAAAAAAAAAAACTGTTATTAATAATTTATAAATATATATATACACTTACATACAATATATAAACAATTCAAACAACTAAATACTATTAAATCTGTAATTTATTAAATATAAGATTTAATGTAAACAGGTCGATTTGGTATATCAAGACTTCCTGTTTATACAAGTTTTAAAACATTTTAAATCGGTAAATTTATCTAATAAGTGGTTGTAAATGAGGAGTACAATTCAAAAAACTACTTGGTGGCAATCAATTTTCACACAATGAATAAATTTAAAATAAATATTTCAAGCTATGTAGAAAAACAACATCGATAACTAAAGGTAAAGACGTTATATAAAAAATGAATTAAACAAATTTTTAAGAAAAAATGTATTATTTAAACATAAATTAAATTTTTAGATTCTGAAGTTTCATTTCCATTTTAATGGAATATTATTTGATGGGTCAACAATTGGAATTGATACTGATCAAATTAAAAATATTTACGATTTACAAAATTGTTTAAATGTTATCAGTAAAATACGATGTTGTCAAGAGGCCATATCTTATACTGAAAAACCTGATATTTATTACTCTTTTGGTTCACAGTACAAATTATCAAAATTAATTAATAAATTATATGGTCAGTGGTGACATTTGAATTGTTACACCATTTTACAAACTAACCACAAGTAAATATGTATTAGTAAAAATTAAAGTATAGTTTTTTATTACGTTAAAAATAATCTCACACAAATGTAACAATGTTTCAGTGACATATGTTTATAGTGCAATCGGTTGACGTATTCAGTAAAAAAAAAAACTTGCTAAGCTAATGAGTAATAAAAGTATAAGAACTTATTATAATCCAACCAAAAAACAAAAAGTTCAAACAATGATTAAATCGATAACTAAAATAAAAAAAACATACAAGAGCAACCAATCACACGATTACAAAATCATTTAAATAGATATCATACAAATAGAAATGAAAAATGAAGGACAAGAAAAAATTGACGAACTGTTAAAAAATTCCGGAATTTCATAAGGTCTAAACGAATTAATAAGAGAAATATTTATGGCAGCTAAAGTAAAAAATCCAAAAAACCGTTAATATAGGTAGTGAGAATTGGATGCTGTTATGTTTATTATTTCAAATCAGGTTAGTTATTTATTAGTATTATAATACTGTAATTGGTTTCATATTATGATTCGTTGTCTATAATAAATTGTTAAACAATAGATCTCCAGGTTGTTATAATTACTTAAAAGAACAAAATCTATTACCTTTACCTTGCACATCCACACTGCAAAAACATGAATTAAACAAACTTTCAAGAAAAAATATATTAATTTAACATTTTGAAATTTTTAGATTCTGCAGTTTATTTCCATGCTAATGGAATATTATTTGATATTTCAACAATTGGAGTTGATCAAATTTAAAATGTTTATGATTTACATAATTGTATAAATGTCACCGCTTGGATGCACTAGAAAGCAGTAATATTTTTTGGGAGTACATTTGGTGTTGCCTACCCAGTATTTGTTGTTCAACCACTATTATCTAAAGCCGTTTTGAAAACACGTGGGTTCAGAAAACGCGTTTACGTGACCCAGACACAAATACAGAATAGAAAAACACACGGACATACATAACTTACTATCCTGCTTTACTCACAATCTTAAAAATATTTAAGGAATCAGTATCAATTATTTATTTTATCCTACACATATTCAAAGTAACTTGAGTCTCGTTAATTTATTCAGTTAATTTGATAAACTTAACCAGTGAACCAGGAGCGTTAATTTATTATTTTCTAAAGCAGGGAAAAAAAACCGGACAACTGTTGAATTCTCTATCGGCTCATATAATAACTAGATCACAGCCCGTTTTTACCAGAAGTTATATTGACCCCTAAGCTGGTTTGTTTTGAATAAATTCGGCCAAAAAACCAAATAAGGGTAGGCACAACATCTTTAAAAAGCTAGGGAAGGGAAAATGCATACCTCTGCCTCCCCCCAAATGACACCCCTTCGGTGAACTCATATTTCGCGTTTATTTTCGACTTTTATCGGTGTTAAAATGGTATATAATATACTGTAAGCTTGCGTGTTAAAAACATTCGTTCACTCTCTCTGCAGCCAATACCAATTTGTCTTGGTAACTATGGCTTTTTTGACGCGAATACGGATTTGACGGTTCAATAAATTAATAGGGTGTTACTTATCCAAATCGTAAAATGTCTATTATATTTGTACAAGATAATTTTTGTATATATTTATTTTTTTAAGTAATTAACTATATAATTGAAATAAAGATATTATGACGATATTTGAACGATTTTAAACGGCCATAAAATTATGAAAACGTATACAATTTAAAAATCACCTTGTAAATAAAGTATATATTTAGGTTTTCGCCTTCAATTTAATTCATTGTAGTGACGTGGGTTTAACATCTATCAGAAAAGTCACAATCGCGGGGGTACAAAATGACGGTTTTAAAAATAAAATGCATTATTGGCATGACTTAAAATCATTTATCTACTGTTAAAATAATGATTTAGAGCTCATCAAAGTCACACATAAGTACGTGCGATTATATATATCCTATCACCAGGGTTCAAAACCATTTTCCAGAACAAAAATTGGAAAACCAAATCAATTTTGTTGCATCCGATAATCCACGAGTGTCGAAGACCGATATAATTTTGTTAGCTCGCGAGTCAAAATAAATAACAAACATATCAACGCGTAGATACATGTCTAACGCTGCAGTGTGTCATTTCAGGCTACAACGTGGACGAAAAACTCACGGTGGACTCGGGGAACACAAAATATGGTATCGTAACGACATTTAGTTCGGATTTCGCCTTGTTCGTGACGATGGACGACGTGCTGGTCTCAACGGTCAACGATGTGCCCGCGTTTACCGACATCGAAAACGTGTACAACATGGTGGTGCTGACTAACAGTCAAAGCAACCGCGAACTGATGATCAAAACGGACAAAGAGTTGAACCCGATCACGATGGGAAACCGTTTGGACCATATCAATAGTCACACATTGAAATGGAACATAGGCTTTATCCCCCAGACGTGGGAGAACTCGTGGGGTTCGATAATAGTGTTCGAAATCGGCGGATCGAAAACGTCGCCCGGAGCAGTGGTCAGAGTGAAAGTGTTTGCCGCGATCGACTTCCCGGTGACCCGCTCCTGGGGGGTAGTAGCGATCGCAGTGCACGACTTGAAATCCGCCCCCGTCAACAACTTGTTCAACCTCAAGGAACATTATCCCTACTTAGATAGAACATTCCGTAATTGGCTGAATGTATATTATCATCATTGGAAGCTGTTAGACGCATCAATCGCCCGCATAATGATCACCGATAGGCACGCGAATTGGAAGACAGCAATAGAAAGATCGGAGAAAAATGTTGACGAATTGAATTGTACTAACGTCCGACTGGGCAACGTTATTACAACAGTCACCGGAGAATTTCAATCAAGTAAGAAAATCATTTGAGGAGTTATTACGATATTGAAGTGTCAACAACGCACTAAATAATGCGTACCTAGTTCTATTGTATTAAAATTATTTATAAATATTTTATTTGTATGGCATCGGGAACTACTGTTAAAATTATTTTAAAATTTTGTGGATACAAATAGCAAATTTGGTTTAACATAAAACACTCCAAATTTTTAATTCTTGAAATTGTCTTTCTACAAAATTTTTACAAAAAAAAAAAAACTACAGAAATTACAAACTATGAATAATTTTCAAAATTTAAACGACTAATAAAAAATTAGTGAATAACGATTTTTGAAATATTTTACTCGTATTATAAATTGTATACGCTACTTTGTATTAAATTTTCAAAACGTTTTCAGGAAGATTAATGTTTTCAATTGATCAAAAATCACAAGAAAATATTGTGTAAAATTCTTTTAATTTATTTTAATCATTATCTTGATGTTACGGGCGGCCCAACCACAAAATCAATATGTTTTTAAATCAAGTTTGTCGAACAATTTACAGGTTTTACCAAATTTTGATTTTATTTTTTTGGTAATAACTTTTCGGAATTGATAACTTTTCAAAAAAGTTAGAGTAACTCGCCGAGAACTTAAATCGAGCTACCGGAATCAGTGTTGAGCACAGATAACAAAAAAATTATTTAGATAAAAATAATATTATGTTTTTTTTTTAACTATATAAAGTTAAAATAAGTTCGTTCTATAAGAAACCGATAAATGATTACAAAATTTAAAATATGCGAAAATCAAGAAAATTATGTGTGTTACTTATAAATATAATAAATAACACATAATAAATTCCACAAGAACCTAGAAAATAAGGTGATTAATTTTAATCTATTGATAAATACAAAATCGGTTAATTATATGTACATGTATTTTTATAAGGCTTTTAGGTCTATGTTGGACAAAATAACCAGTTAGGTGTTTTATATAATTTATATGAAATGAGTATACATTTAAAAATTACAAAATGGTAGACTTGGATGCTTAGGGCCGGTAGATTGGTTATTTTTAGTTTGATCTGAAGTGTTTTACTTAACCAAATCGTGATAATGTATGTTATGTTTTTACAACATAATTTTTGTAAATATTTATTCTTTAAGCAATTAACTATGTAATTGAATTGATGAAATTATGGCAATATTTGATCAATTTTAAACGGTCATAAAATTAAGAAAACTCACTTACTGAAATATCACCTTAGAAATACAGTATATATTTAGCTTTTTGTTTATAATTTCCATTTCCATTTCAATGAAAATAAATACAAATCTGATTCTTCAGTACAAATTTAAGTTTCATAAATATTAAAATTACCTATTGTTTTAATTTTTTTGTAGGTGAGCGCAATTATGCACCATTGGCTCCTGTGCCACAACTTAATGAAATCGCAACAAGGCAGAAAGGTGGTTATTGTGTTATCTGTTTGTCAGAAAGGTCAACACATGCCTGCATTCCTTGCGGGCATAAGATTTTTTGTTTTGAATGCAGTACATCAGCTATCATAAAATGTCCTATTTGTCAGACTAACATTTTAATGATAGTCAAGATATTTGATAAAATTTGATGATAAATAATAAATGTTAAAGTTAATTAAAAGAAATTCCTAATGATTTTTTGTTATGTTTGTAAGTACACCTAACCTTACTTATCCGAAATTATAAAATGCGAACTATTCATTTCTGCTAAAAATCTAATAAATAATAAAATACAATTTTAAAATAGAAAAAATAAAAATATAATATTTTTTTAGTAAATAAAAACAATCACCTTGATACAAAACCATTAATTATAAATATCAAGTTTATAATAATAATCATTATTCTTACTTCATAAGAAATTATTTGTGAAATAAAATGAACCATACTTAAAACAGAATAATTAGAAATAGAAGATCAACTAATTAATAAAAGGACATAAACTATTAATCTTGAACAACAAAATATATGAATTAAACCAAAATTTATAATAAAATTTAAACCCAATTAAGGATGGACAAAAAAAAAAAAAAAAAAATAGAAATTATTAAACATAATAAAGGAGAAATTGTAAAAATATAAATATTAATATTAAAAGGATAAGCTTCTTCCTTAAAAAATAACTTTATAATATCCAAAACTATACATTGCGTATTGAGCGTGTCTTGTTTTTTGACTAACATAAATAAAATAAATTATTTACGCAAATATATATATATATATATATATTTTTTTTTTTTACGTATGCAAAATACCAAGTTGAACGTCGATAACTCATATTGGTCGCTGTTATCAATAATTTTTAATTGCAAACGAAAATTTTTAATTTTTACAAGATTTTTTATTAAGAACAAACTATGAACTAGCCGTTCCGAGGATATTGTTTTCTAAATAGGTATATTTAGAATTTAATGTACAGTTAATTACATACATCTTATATGTATTAGCTTTCGTTACTTCCGACGTTGACCGTATATTACGATTTATTCCGTGTGGCTTGTGATTTTATATGTTTTTAATAACGTTGTTTTCGATAAATTAAATTATATACATTTAAATCCATTTTTCATACATTTTATTTCCTAATTTATCACAAAAAATTCTCTTAAGGGTTGAATTTTGGAAAACCCTTATCTACATAGTTGTAATATATAGTCTCTATGTTACTACAAAACATTGTCCGATACAACTAAAACTTTTTTAACTTTTCAAACAGGTAGTTGTTCAAATATAACAATTTATTAAAATATTATTTACTTTCTATCAAAATATAATAAATGCACATAAAACGCATTTTATAGGTTCTATGCATAGCAAAGAATGTATCGATGAACAGTTATGATTTTTTTTTTTTATTACTTTTTCGGGTATTCAATGCGGCCAAATTGAAAATGTCGTAACAACAAAAAGTTTGAAAACTGCACGTCAATGGTACTTTATTTGAAGCATTTTTTGTAATTTTGCATATTTTTGAGTTTATGGCAAAAAACCGAAAATTTTTCGACAACTTTACGATAAAACAAAAGACATTTTCAAGTTTGTGATGAAGTTTTTGTATAAAAGTATTGCTGCGATTTTTATGTTGAATACCAAAAAAATTTAGTTTTGGCACAAAATTTATTTTGGTTTAACTTTTTTCGATATTTTGAACTTTTTCTGAGTTATGTGCCGAAAATCGTGAATTTTTCAAAGACGTGGTCAGAACGGCCATTTCTAATTAACTAACAATACCACAACATAAAAAACGTTTTACAAGAGTTTAGTACAGTAGCTACACCTGTTTCACCTGGACACAACAATACTGAGTCAAGTAAAATTATAGACCCGTTTGAAATAAGTCCACTACCACATCTTAACTATTTCAAGTAATAAAAGAAAAAATGCAGGGAAGTCTGCTGTTGTAACTACATATCCATTAAAACATGAGTTAGAAAAAAGTAAACAAGTTGAATTGTGTGAGCCATCAACTTCTTCAGGGATAATTCATAACACGTATCTTTGCATAATTCAAAATCAGTTGCAAAATCATCAAAAAGCAACTTATTTAAAACAAACAACAAGAAAAAACCTACATAAAAATTGAAGTTTTCAAAACGTTCTATTTCATCATCATATAGTGATGTAGATGAAGAACCCAAATTAGTATTGACAGAAGATGAAGATTGTGCAGACAAAGAGTGTGTATACTGTCTTTAGCCCTATAAAATTGATTTATTAGATGAAAAATGGACGAGTTGCATTAAGTGTTCCTGTTATATGCTTATGAATTATGTGCTGGGATTGAAAAAGGTAAATGGAAAACTTATACAATATATGATATGTGTTTTGAAAATGAATGGCTAGATATAGAATATTGATTATTTCACTTATTATATTACATTAATTATTCCTATTTATTTGTACTAAAAGACTTAAAATCCATTAGGCTGGTTATATTGTTAAACGTAGTTAATTAGTTTGAAATAAATCTGAAATATTGTTTAGATTAATTAATATGCAAATCATATTTATTAAAGTTATCGTCACTTTTTTTTTTTTAAAAGACTTTAAAACCATAAGGCTGGTAGTCATTAAATAAGTTTATAATTAACTTAGGTTGTTTTAATATTTATTAATCATATTTTATAGTATTAGTTTTTATTTTATTATTTGCGATCATTACAAATTATTAACATAGGTAAATTAAAATTATCATATTACCTACTTTTTAAAAAATAAAGTATTTACTAAGCTGATATTCAAAATTGTTTTATATAATATTATCCTATCCCATACTGGGTGCTATTCTAATATTGACCATCCATTATCAGAATCACTTACTATCCCATATTAGGAATTTAGTTTGAAATAATGAACTTATTCAGTTTTTAAATTATTTTAAAATAAATGTAAATGAACTACTCTAAATCAAAAATGGCCAAAGTACTAGTAAGTATAAATACTTATATATCTAAAAATATTGAAAAATTTGAAAAAAATGTATTTCTACAACTCAAATTAAGTGATAACAAAAACTATCCCATATTAGGGTACTTTCCCCTATTAAATTACTGATCCCAAGCTTTTTTTTTTTGCAATGATTTATTGTTGCATTCAGATGTCAAATAATTATATGCATAAACCACAATTTTCAAACCAATGACCCACACTAACCAGTGATCCATTCAAAGGGTAGTCGCTACTCCACCTTTGTCATAGTACCTTTATTTTTTACAAGTTTTTTTTCAAATAAAATTATTGTTTGATTATTAAAAACTATCATAGTTAATTTAAACTATGACGTTATCCAAAAAATAATAATGAGTAATAATAAAATGATAAATAATTGCATAGGTACAAATTAAAAATAAATAATAAATATCTACATTTAATTTTAGATGTGCGTCTATCCTGAATTTTAAACTACGGTTTTGTACAATAACCATTATAAGTTCATGTTTAATTAAAACTTAAAACTTTAAATCTATTAGAGTAGCTACAAGTTTTTTAAAATATAATGTGGGCTTATTATAATTTATTATTCCATAGCCCACAGACGCAAATAAAGTTAATAGTTTGTTGAGCTTACACTATTTATTTTAACATTTAACTAAACAAATAATGACAATATACTCGTATTATTAAAATTTAAAATAAGTACATGTTTTTTACATTACTCTTTTGACTAAAAATTAACATTTTTTTTTTTTCTATAAATTATTACATTTTAACAACAATTTCACAACTATAAAGATTGATTATGATTTTAGGATTATTTTAATCTTCCGAATCAATAATTCACACTACAGTGCTACTATTAACTCACAACGCATTTATAATATTACTGGACTTTTAACTCTCTACTAAAGTATTGTTTTATTTTTTCTAGTTATTTTATTTTTAGTTCAAACAGTTATTTAAAGTTTAAACAGTCAAACTGATTGAAATAATATTCAAACTGTTCGCTTCAAAAATAATTTTCCTCTCAATAATATCAAATTCAATCAACTTTTCACTTGACGAAAAATTTGTAGATTAGCTCATAAACTTTGTAGGTAGTCAAACTAGGAGTTTGTAAAAATGATCTTAAACTTTTGTTATAAGAATTGTAAATAACTTATTTTAATGTCGTGGTCGAATGTGTTTAACCTGTGATGTTTTAATAAAAGATTCATTATAAAAACAAAACGAACCTTCCAAAAAAAATGTATTACCTATAAGTTCTCTCTAAGCCTACTGTAAAACTTTTGGCACCACTTTTGTGGAAATTGAAGCATTTTCATCAACGTTCCGGCAGATCACAGAAAACATTTTTCATTAAATGAAAAAAAAATTTTTGAATCTCCAAATGCAAAAACACAGATCGTCGGCTTAATGGCATTTTATACCATAATAAATAACGGATTGAAGGAGGCATCCGGGCCGGGAAGGAGAAAGACTCCCGTAGTAAACAAATTTCAGTAGGTAGTACGAAAATATAAATATTTTAATATCTGATTAGACGTTTCCGTTTAAAAATAAACGACAAAATGAGATAGGTAGGTGTGATATAAAAATGAACTTAATAATATCACGAAACGCCTTCGGGGACTCGCCTAGTCCCAGCAGTGAAGTATATTATATAGTAATATACTGATCTTGTTTATTTTATAAATCCGCAAATGTGCCGTGGTAACCGTTGTAGGTATTATTTTTTTTTTGTTTTTGTTTTTCGCAATACGATAATGTGTGATGTTCAAAGCCAAAAGAATGTCAAAAACGTTTCTATACTTCTAAATAAGTCGAAATTTCTAACCATTTAACCCGTTTTTACACACAACATGAACCGTTGAATTGAATCGCCCGTGCACGTGATTTTACCAAGTATCTACCGATATAATAATCGCACGTAACTTTTATTCGAAAACGTTAGCTAACGTTTTTCGCGTAAAAAGCAGCAATTTGGATTCTTTTTCGTTTTCAGACTATGACCGATCAAGTGGAAGGCGTCGGGAGGTTTTCCGTTTTGGCGCAGGGAACGAGCAGCTCCTCAACAGACCTCAACGTCGGTTTCAGAAAAACATCGGGCGTGAAAGGTCGGAGCGGAAAAAAAATGTTTTGTTTTTTTTTGTTTCTCCCGATTTATCGTTTATTATTATTATTATTTTTTTTTCCTACACGTTTAGAACCGGTGACGTTTGATGAAGCTTTAAACGAATCGGGCAAGTACCAATTCTTTAAATATTACTTAAGTAACCGTTATAACTTAAAACAGTATTTTCTACAAAATTCACCAGCGGTTCAAAAAATACAATAGTAAAAAAACACTTACTGTATCATCTCAAATAGTATAATAATATACGTCTGCGTCCGCAGTCATCGTGACAAAAAAATGTTTATACTTTTTCCAATCAAAGTGCTTGCCTATGCTAAACCTGTGTCTACCTATTTTAAAATTGTGTAAAAGTTTCAGGTAGTTCCGATCATTGCTTTGGAAATCGTGACCTAAACATTAAATCGATTATGTAAAAAAACACGTTACCCGTATTTTTTAACGTTTTCCCTTAATTTTTGCTTATCATTTTGATTGTAACCTTTTCAATTTAGATCTCTAACTTGTGAATAACCTCAAACTATCATCAGACCCTATAGATCTATCAGAAAAGTTACTGACTTTAATAATCGGAGCACTTTTAATACCCTTAAAATGTTCTCAGAAAAAAATTAAATCCATTGAAAAAACAAATTTTGCAGAAAACGTGTTTGTTCTACCAGGACTCTTTTGTCACCTGTTTTCAGAACTCATTAAATTTGTAATTATAATACATCATACCTATCACATGCTCTTAACAGAAAACGGTTTATTCTGAAGTAATAACAATAATTAATAATGGCATCAGTTGATTTACAAACACTGCAGGAACCGGAAGATATCAGATTTTATTATTGCTTGCGTGCGGCCTGGTAAACATGTCTTGCGCCATATCCACGACGACCGTGTCGTTCATCGCGCCGGCAGCGGAGACTGACTTCAATTTGAACTCGACAACCAAGGGCCTGTTAAACGGAGTTCCGTTTCTCGGTGAGTGGGTACGTTAGAGCTAAATTATTTTAAATATCACGTTATCGTCGTACAAGGGATGTATAATAAATTATTAAACGGACGAAAAGCCCAATTTACAAACGGTGAGTGTTAAAAAACTTAAATGGCAACTCTTGTTCGGTCTGTTTCGTGCAGCGTGTAACGAGGAGAGGAGAAATTGAAGTAGTAAGAGTGTTTATGAAAATAAACGTTGAAGGAAAAAGAGATGAAAAGATGAGGATTGTTAATGTGTGTGTAGGGAATGTAAATGATGGTGATGAGTGGAGGGACCCCAAGGGTGGTCAACTCCAAATAGTTGGGAGAAAGGCGAAGTAGAAGAAGAAGGAGAAGAAAAAGCAAGTTTACGTAAAGTAATGGAAAAAGAAGCAATGTCGCGCGCAAAGGACGTGAAGGAATTCTACAATGCGTTCAAGGAAAGAGGGAGAACGATTTTCCCACTGATTAGATTACCGAGGAAAGATATAGATCGTGAGGAAGTCGACAATCAGTAAGAGAATGAAGCAACGAATACGTATGGAGGCGATGGATATTATCTAACTTGAATCCGGCAAAACTAAGAAACTTGTAATGACTCGTTCAATATGCTGGTGGTAGGTACACCGTTGAGCTATAGGGGTTACAGACAACATAACTGTATTCCAGAAAGCTGAAAGAGCGCCCACTTACACTCAAACTAGTGCCATTAAATACATAGAGAACTCCATAACGACTCTCTTAACAAAATCAATTACCTTATAACAGTCTTGCAGGGTATACATGGTCAATATTAGATTTAAGGGATAAGCAGGAAAACGTCGACGAAAACGAATTCAAAGATCTCATTATCAATAGAAGCAAGATTATAGAGCATAACTATAATAAAAGTACGAGAACACGATCGCTGGATTCTGCAAGGATACTTACTGTGCGGTTAAAAAAGCTGGCGCGTTTAAAACGAATAAGTGTTCCAAGATCTGTCGATCATTTTGACGACCCAGAGTGCTATATGTGACTCAAACACTTTGAATAACTCGCATTAATTTAAGTTCCGATTGACGGTTAATATTAAGACAATAGTGGACTTAACTTAGGGGACTCTGTAAACTTTCCAGTATCCACCTAATTAGATAAGTAGAATTCTATGTCATCTATTTTTAATATTCGTAATCAGACAACAAATTCGAAAATTATACTGTTCCTGTCACTAACTATGATTGATTTGATGACGTTAAAATCTACTTGCGATTGTTTTTTTTTTTTTTGGAGTCTATCGAAGTACTGAGATTCCTAAGCTCGCACATGGCTCGTTCCACCGTTCGTTATTTTATTTTTCCATCTCAAAACAACACGGAGTGTGTGTTGTGATTTTAAAAGTATCACAAACTATAATAATTATGACAAAATAACGGTTATTATAGATAATGCTATTATACAAAAATAATAACCAAGAACCTGTATATTAACATAATAGAATAAACTCGAATAATATGATGAATACCTTTCAGGAATGGTGTTTGGAGCGTACTTTTGGGGAGTTTGGGGAGACATAAAAGGAAGACGATCGGTCATCTTGGGATCAATGGGAATGGACGCTCTGTTCAGTCTTCTTTCGTGCATGGCGCAGAATGTCATTTTGTTCTCCGCATTCCGATTTGGAAACGGATTTGCGTAAGTGTTGTACGACGGCGATTGACTTTTGTTAAAATCAATACACAGAAAAAAAGTTTTTTACATGCAGGGTGTTCAATAAGTATGGAATCTATAAATTTTCAGTGGGAGAAATAGACACGGTAACTGGAGACAGAAGTGCAAGATAATATTATAATAATGCGAGTTGAGAATAATGAGACTGCGAGAAGAAATACTTATGGTAGGTAAAAGAAAAATTAGTATAAAGACAACAAATTAAAATGTTGTAGATTAAATTTCATTCTTGGAAAATAATATACACATTCTCTTAAACAATTTGAAACACCCTGCATACGTATATTATAATCATATAGATCACTAAATAATTAATGTGTACTAGTTTGTTTGCCGTGAACTAATATTTTATTATAATTTACGTTGTGTTTTAACTTTAATGAAGGAATTTTTTTCAGTATAATCGGTGGCATTTGTATGATCTACGTGTACTTGGGTGAATTTTTAGCGCCCAAAAAGAGAGACAGTTATCTACTTTTTCTAGAATTATTTTGGGCTATTGGAATGATCGCCGGTCCGGGTAGGTATTAACTTTATATATTTTTAATTAATTTTTTATTTTTTTTACATCGTATAATGTTTGTTAACAAATCACGTTGAATTTTTTCACTTTTTATCATTATTATTATATAGATCATACCTATATTCTGATCCGTTTTGAGTCCGATCTCCATCGTGTTTTTCAGCAAATAAGAGAATTAATTAAATAAAAAGTTAATTATTTTTTAACTTTTCAACTTAATTTGTTAATAATTCTTGTTTTCAGTTAATCCAGTTAAAAATGTGATAGCATTAATTCAACTTTTTATAGTTTATCGTAATCGTTGCAAAGTTAAGTTAATTTTATATGTTTTCGTTATCAAGCGGAACCAACTACCAAAACTAATCCATAGACTTACTTTTATTTTGATCATTATTATTTTCCTAACTAGAGAAGTCGAATTATTATAAATAAAACTATAAAGTCTTTACTATAGTAGATTGGGCGTTGTATTATGACTTGGAAATACTTTAGCAAAAAAAATCTAGTTTTTTTTTTGTTGTTAACATTAAACTTTTAACTGAAGGCAATTTAATTGAATTAATTTAACTTATTATAGTTAATTTTTTTTCACTAACCTACCAAACATTGCTCTTCAGTATTTTCTATTACAATAATTTTCTTATTAGTTAGGTGTATAAATTTCTAAATGTGTGGAAAAATGTCTGTACCAAAAAGAAACTAGACTACGCAATAGCGATAATAACCAATCAGCAGTACATATGGGGAAAGCCACGTTTGCAATTATTAAGAAAGGATATTGACTCGCAATTTTTATCGCAAGAGTCATAAATCGTTGTTAATGATTAGTTCTTTACTGTTAATATTATTCGATTTCATACACATTCCATAGTATTTTTCGGATGTATAATATCATACAAAATTTGCATTTTCAATCTGAAAATGATATAAAACATACTTAACGCGTTCCTAAAGGTTTTTGTATTAGTTTTTTAAAAATTAAAAATGTTTTTTTGACCTAGGCTAATCCCGGCTTTTATTTTCTACTCTGTAATCATGATAACTTTTTTTTAATAATGCTCTGATTTTTAACGTCGCAGTACCTCTAATGATAGGTGTATGGACACAGATGGTACTTTGAGGTACTTAAGCGTCTATACAATTAAAAAGTTACAGTAAAAAAACTAAGCAAAAATTATGGAAAAAACGTTAAAAATTACGGCAAACGTGTACGTTTACGTAATCAATTAATTTTGGTCATAACATCCACAATAACAATCGGAATAAACTGAAACTTTCACATATCATTAAAATTGGTGAGATACAGGTCTAATACAAAATTACGGACTGTTGTAGAGTAATTTTGACTTTTAGGAAATTTCTAAAAATAGAACATTAAATTACTCCATGGTATTCGATATTGCTTGTTGCGTTTTTTTTTTTTTTTTGGTATTAGTTTTAAAATTATTTTCTCGTGACAAAAAAATTAAAATTCCAAACAATTTTAAACTGTTTTTACTACTTTTAACTTTATCGCCTAAGACCAATAATAAATTCTACTGTTACGGCACAATTTTTATAGTTTAACTGCAAGCTCACTCAGAATCGTTATTAAATAATATACGACTTCTATACATGAACCTTCCAAAACACAGTATTAAACTACCCACTCGACCTAAAGTGATTCGGAAGGTTTTTTTTTTTTTTTTTTTGTTATCTCTGACATTTAAATCACTTAATTCCTGTGATTTGCGTTACAGGCGCGGCCGCCCTAGTGATTCCCAAAAACATAGTGTTGACGTCGCACGCGAATTTCACGTTTAACGCGTGGAGGATTTTTATACTTTTAACGGCCGTGCCGAGTCTGATCTCGTTCGTATGGATTTACCAGTACCCGGAAACGCCGAGGTACTTGATGCTGACCGGTCGTATGATCAAGTCGAGGAACGTTCTTGAAGACATTTATCTGACGAACAACAAGAATAAGACTGGAGAATATACGGTACGTACAGTCGTCGGCTTTTAAATTCGCGAGATTGGAAAGTTCCCGTTTAAAACACGACTAGATAGGCGGTTGTAAACGAACGGTCTTGTACGGGGACAAACAATAAATATTAATTGGCCGGGCAAAATCAAAGATATTTTGGTGAAAACGTTCGTAGATGAGGTTACGTGAAAACGTTCATAGATAAATTACGAATTTTCGTTCCTATTTTATTTATAATGATTTTAACCCTTTCAGAACTAACGTATACACTGTTTTAAAGTGTACATGGTGTTTATATATAGGTATCGATTTAATACGCTATCAATATTGGTTTAAATATTAATTTTGTTAATTTTTATTATATTTATTATTTAAAAACATATACATATTAAACACCTACCTACGGAAACCTATAGGAAAAAAAATGTCAACTGAACTCGGTATCTATTGGGTTTTGCCGATTTTTATATTTTGTAAATAATCAACACTAGATATTATTATGATGATAGCACTTTGAAAACCATAATGAGAGAGGTAATTTCACACAGAGAAATTAATGACGTGAAAACTGTTTGTATAAATAAACTAGTTCTAACGCGTCAAATGCGGGATATAGTGTACATCGGTACGAGACGTCACGCACCTGCGTCAGCCAAAATTGAATAAAAAAAAAATGTATCAGGTGCTTTTTCGTTATAAGGAATGGGAAACATTTTTTTTAAACTTTTAATGAGAGTTCAGGTCTGAAAGGGTCAAGTTAGAACAGTAGGTGTAAGATATTATTTACAATAAGAGTTCCTGGTCGAAATGAAAAAAAACTGTTTCAAACAGGTAATAAGTGCATACTTTAAGGGACGTGTCTTTGATCTTTCGTGTCATGTCCTGTGCTGTGTGTGGTCCGTGGTTTACGTCATAATAACATCGACGACTATTTCAAATATTATTGTAATTAATCATTATCAATATTTATATTTCATTATTGACTGTTTTGCAGTTTTTTTTTTTTATGTTAAATAAATAATTTAAAGAAAAAAATGCAGACTAAAAGGAAAGCACACTAACGTTCATTTTCATCAAAATATGAGATTCGTTTCCGTTCATCGTTTTTTTTTTTTTTTTTATGTTCCTAGCTTTGTTACTAAAGAAATCTTTTCAAAACATTCTAAAATGCTTTTGAATAATTGTTCTTCTCAATTACAATTAACAATGTGAAACTTTAGGTGGAAAATTTTACTCAAACTTTCTCGGCAATCGGATTCGGCTCAGGATTTATCAGAGGCATGCCGTTCATGATGAACCTTCGAATAAAATTAGTTTCTCTGAAAGACGATCACAAGAAACTGTTCTCTCACAGTTGCAAAAACATAATCGTCACTTGTATTATAGAGTTCTGTTTGATGGCTTCGTGAGTATTTGTTGTGGTGGTAAATTGTTTTAAAACATCAGGTAGGATCTTAGGTAAGATTCTTTTAACAGGTTGTGATTGCTTAAGTTAACTGATCAAAAGAAGCAAAATTTAGATTTTACATTTTATTGTGATGTTAATTAATAATTAAATATATTTTTTTAATGTAACGACAAAATATTATTAACTCGATCGATGTATTTCTTGCTAAATTCTATATGGCCACAAATACACTTCAAGGAGTAAAATTAAAAGTTCATTTTACGTATAAAATATTGAAATTACAACTAAAAATAAAAGTATATAGATAATATTGTTGTAAATTTGATCAAAATACGATATTATCTTATTCATTCATGATATCTAATGATTGGTGCCCAAACTATTATTAGTACTATTATAGTATTATACGAGTAATAACTATTATTCAATACCTATTTACTATACTTGAAATTAAAAGTTCAATACTAGGAGAAAAGAAAAAATTTAAAATTCTGTATAATTAAGTTATCTGAAAATTTAAACACTTGATAAAAAAATTTTACAAAACAAAACATTTCGGGTTATCCTGATGATACACTGCAGGCAGAAATGAGGTTTT
Source organism: Hormaphis cornu (assembly GCA_017140985.1). Taxonomy (NCBI): domain Eukaryota; kingdom Metazoa; phylum Arthropoda; class Insecta; order Hemiptera; family Hormaphididae; genus Hormaphis; species Hormaphis cornu. The sequence goes on from CM029361.1 coordinate 3,333,303, forward strand.
AATTTTCTAACTAAAAACAGTCGGCATATTCAACGTTGGGTATGTATATTGTATATTGTATGTATTATCCGGGTACAATGTAATTTAATTTTTAATTGTTTTTACAATGATATTTATTTCTTTTTTTTTTCTGTGAACAACTTTAAGGGTATCAGGAATGCTCCGATTTTTAAAGTCAGTACCTCTAATGAAAGGTTTTTAAACTCTAATAGTACTTTTTAGGGTCTCAAATTTTAAAGTTCAAAATTACATAAAAAAATCAAGTGAAATTTAAGGAAAAACGTTGAAAATGACGACCATAAATTCCAAAATAATAAACGAAACTAGCTGAAACTTTTACACAATATTGAAATAAGTAAATTACCTATGTTTGATCCAAGTTTCATGTGATTTTGAAAATGTTTGAGCTAAAAATTTAAGCTTTTCAATTTTCTTAGTGGTTTTTGTTCGATAAAAAAATTTTAGTTTTCCACAAAAAATTTTGACACTTTAACACTAGATGGGCAACATGTACATACATATGCTACTGAAAAATTTCAAAAATTCATGGTTCCTATTTTTTTTTTTTAGTCGCTTAAAGTTGAAAAATGGGCGAAAATTGGTCGTACCTTTGACTAGAAAAAATTTGTAACTCTACAAATTGGTTATTTAAGATTTGAAATCAAATTAGGTCATGTAAAACAAAATTTACCATCTGGTGAAAAAAATTTCAAATAAATCCGTCCAGTAGATTTGTTTTTTTTTTTTTTTTTTTACATGAAAGATACGTCGCCGTTCTCGTGTGGATTCCCGAACTGTTTTCGAGGTACTTCGATTACAAGAAAAGAAATCCGAACGAGGCAAACTTGTGCACGGCTTCGGAATGGCTGTTGAAGTTCCATCAAAAAACCAGTGGAGAGGCAGTGTCGATTGATGCTTATTTGGCCGCGCTCATTGTGGCGACAACAACGATACCTTTAGTCATACTCACGGGCATCGCGGTTAAATATTTTAACAAAAAAATATTGCTGTGTACGTGCACCGTATTTTTTAAGTATTACCCAAAACGAAAAGCTGTTTAAATACGAGGCAATGGGGTGTTTTAAGAGGGATTTTTTTTAATAAATATCTATTGTAAATTATCTAAATTTTAACAAAAACTATTGTGTAAAGAATTTGAAGTCCTATAATGTTGTTTTTGACGCTGACATTTCACTGTGGCCCAAGTATGGGCTTCCCCTCTACACGCCACTGCGTAGGACGACCGGACAGTAAGATAGGTAAATAATGTTTCTAGGTACTTTCCTATTCATTTGGCAACACACATTCTTGAAAGTTACAAAAAAACAAAAAACTCCAATATAATTAAAATAATAAGTACAAACGTGACCCGTTTTTTCACAACGAAAGAAAAGTAGGTATTCGTTTTCATTTGTACTATAGCTAACACTCGTTGAGAATTAAAACACTTTGTCGATGCACACGGACTCGTTCGCGTTTTTAGCAGATTTTTTTCACACGTCAACGACACAAATAATTTCTCTATGTTAACGATTTTACCAGGATTTTATGTGGATTTAATGGGACACCGGGTTGATAGACACGGCTCCACTTAACAATAATTTATGTTCAAATTTAAAAACCTTTTTAGTAATGTATTTTTGACTAGCTTCGATTCCCAAATCTGCTTTCAACTAATTAACGGTTCAACTTCACACTGTCTTCGATGTTCTGAATAAAATTATTATAAATGAAGTACGACAAGCATTAATAAATTTATTAAAAAGTCCTTTAATATTCTGAGCAACGAGCGAGGAATGTATTGTTTTTACAATAGGTAATGTTTTTTTTCCTGTCAACAAATTTTCGTATAGAAGAAATGCTCCGAATTTAAAGTCAAAATTTCGCTAACGTTTTGAGTTTTACCCTGAAAAACAAAAATAAATTGAGAATTTTACGGCGAAATATGTGGAACTTTTGGGTAGAGTATAATGTTCCTAAACCATTAGATTTCCTTCAGCGTAATGAAAAAATAACTGGCTGTGTTGTCTTAAAATGTTTGTCCTGGATAAGTTTAAGTGTGTAATGACTTCTATTGTAATATGTTTCATTTTTTAAATTTTTTGTTTGAATAATTTTTAGTGTCTGTTCCACTTTCGTTCACAGCAGCTTTTTTTGCCATAAATAAATTACGCCGTTTGACAAAACTCGCAGGAACACGTGAATTTGTTTTTCCAGTCATAAGCTGCGGCGTTCCGATCGTGGTGGCTCTACTGATACCGATTACCAAGAACGATTTACAAGCGGAAATGATGTGCTGCGTCTTCGAAGGATTCACCACGCTAACGGAACCAATCATTTTCTGCACCATGGTCGAGCTGTTCCCCAGCAACGTCAGGTCAGGGGCGTATCTCTAGACCCAAATTATCTAGGGGGTTAAGTTATGCGCAGTATATAAAAAAATTAAAAATGTTTTCACCCTCCAAAGTGCCTATAAATTTTTAATGTAATTTTTATGGTTGTGGGGGTGGGGAAATGACCCACCATCAAGTACGCCCTTGCGTAAGATAATCGTGGCCACATCGGTATAAATCAGCGGTTTCCAATCATTTTAAAGCTATCAATCAATGATTCATGTTAATTTTAACGAATACCCCTTTTCCCCCAAAAAAACATCGAGTTAAAAAAAAAACCAAAAAAAAAACATAAGTTATATATTTAAAATTTTTCAAACAAAGAAAACAAAAAAGTTTTTACTCTAATATTTCAATTATATTATTACAATCGTAGTTCACATGACTAATGCAAAGTTAGTAATAATAGGTGTAAAGTAGGTACATACAATAATGAAAAAATTAGTTTAGTCTTTACCCCTCAAAAAATCGTGTTTTACCTATTAGGTGGTAATTACCCCCCAGGTTGATAACCGCTGATTACACATAAACAAAATATTAAAAATCAAATAAATTTAAATTATGGCAAAGACAAGGTGAATAATTTTTTTATACATTTCCATGTGATGAGCAAACACAATCCCAAGAATGTAGCGAGAAATATGCATCTTTGATTTTAATTAATGAGTTAGAAAACCGTTTCTAAGATTTTTGTTCGTAAAAATAGCCGACTCTTTGCTGTTTTCGAAATACGGCAATTTTTGGTTGACACTGTTGTAAAATTACATTTCAAATGAATATTCGACTCAATGAAAAATTTTATCAGTCGTCGTTTTCCGATTTTCATCAATTACAATACGAGTATCTACCCAAAGAAACATATCCAGTCCTCCGCGATTACGCATTATTCATGTCCACGCTTTTTGGCAGTACCAATACTAATATATTTTCGAATAATTCTCTTCAAGAATGAAAAACACCAAGAGTAAGAATCGGTTTACCTACTATCTACATCAGAGTAACAAGCACGTTAAAAGTTGTTTAAAGGTATTCCGCCACAACTGTCCGGATGTTGATTCATTATTTTCACAAAAAAAGCAATATTCTAATAATATAAACGAAATGTCTATCTACTAATTAATATGTATTAAACACTTCTACCTTGGTTGCGGTAAAATGATAAATAAAACGCGAATTTACTCTTTACGATAGGATTATAATCGTTTAAATTATAAAAATTTTTGGAATTTTAAAATTTTTTGTATACTAATAACTTTTACTCACTGAAGTGGCCCAGTCTTCACAAAAAGTCCCCACTGCTCTATACTATAAATTCATAGAATTGAGAATATTCCTAACCAACAGAAAAAAAAAAAAAATTTAAAACAATCAATTTTTTACTCAAACACTTTCCGACACCGACAATAACTGGCTTGTTTGGTGATTCAGAGGCGTGGCGTTCTCGATGACCGTGATGACCGGCCGGTTAGGCGCCATGTTCGGGATATTCGTCTTTGGAGTGCTGATCGACGAAAAATGTGTCATGACGTTTTACCTTTTGGCTATTCTTTTATTCCGTGAGTACGCCAAACGTATATTGGATATATATTTTATACAATGGATTACCCAGAAGCAGTCGCGGATCTGATGGGGAGGGGGATTTTTTGTAGGTAGAGGGGTGTTCAATCGCAAAATATCACGACACTAAAAAGTTTGGAAAATGAACATGGATGGTACTTTTATTGAAGAGTTTTTTAAATTATAATTATTTTTTTATTTAGGTAGGTATGGCCCATTGGGTATGACAAATTACCATTTTATCTTAATTACAGTGTCACATAATACCTACCTGCTATTTTATAAAATGCATTTAGTGTCACACAAGTCATTTTAATCAAGGTACTTAAATATTTTTTTGTTTTTATGTTACAATGATGAAGTTTGGTTAGTGGTTAAGAAATAAGCAAAGTTTTTGTAATATTTTTCGATTCAAAAAAGGTTTAGCTCCTCCCATTTATATACATCACACAAGAGTTTGCAGAAAACGAAACATTTGAGGCCTTTGACAAGTAAAAATGTTTTGTTTTTCTTTAAAAATGTCAAAGTCGAATTAGTCATCGTTGTTTGCAATCTCAATGTACTAAATATTTTGTATGTAGAAATAACGTGTGTATAGAAAACCAAAAAAGAATTTAAGTGACTAGGTACAAATGAAAATGTCAAAAACAAATTTTCTAACAAAGCTATATTTATACATTTTGTCTGTAAAATGGCTCATAGGAAAATTTTTAACAGGCCATTCAACAAAGTTAGAAAATAATTTTGTTTTTTAAAACATTTACGTCGAACAGGACTTTGGTGCAATATAAAAATGTAAATTTTCATACAAAAATCATGTGTTTCCGTAAAAGTGTAATCACTGTTTTTTTCTGTTACCTATGTTATACTTGTATAATAATATATTATTTTGTCTTTTTGTTCTAGTTGCATTCATAGCAGTGGCATTTTTACCAAAATTAAAAATCGGCGGTGCGCATTAATACCAAATTCAATGTTCAAATTCTTTTTAAACACAAATAAATTTCAAAATGTTTTATTTTATTGTGTCTGTGTAAAATATTTATTCAATCGATCTAGAATATTATTGTACTGATATATAAACCAGCTACTATAGTTATTGCTTATATAGATACAATAATTATTGCTTATTGCTTAACCTATTGGCCGTTATCTAAATTACATTTAACAAAAAAATGTATACCAGTTATCTCGAAACAAACTTCCTCAAAACTTGTTTCCCCAAAAATAGTGTTCCCAACAAATTTGAATGCCCATAAAAATTCCGCGAAATAATTTTCAATTAACAATCAAACCACAGCACAATAAATGTTGTGCTGATGAAAGTTAAAACCGTTTGGAAAATGTTTGTGAAATTTTATACTCAATATTTCAAATGACAAAACTACCAACAAAAATTAAATTCCATTGCCAATTTCTAAATTGTTTACCCATTGTTTGGAAAATGTCAAAAATGTTGTTGCTCATCACACCAAGATCTTAAAAGAACCACTGGTATATGGGTATAGGTCAGGGGTGGCGAACCTATGGCACGCGTGCCACAAGTGGCACGTTGACCAAATTTCAGTGGCACGCAAATATTATTTATCTTAAAAAAAAAAAATATTATATTTTAAAACTTTAGTATGAGAAATTTTAAGAATCAAATTTATAAGTTTGTAATAAAATGTGATTATAAATGTTATAGTAAAAAATATTTATACTCTTATTGTACAGAAATCACATTAATAAATGAAATAAAACTTTACGTATATATATACTATTCATTTATTAAATTATATACCTAATAAAATGTATCTAATTATTGCATGCTTTTTCTTTTCATCTTACTTAGTAAAATTCATTTTTTTTTTTTTTTTGGCACGCGAACATATTTCAAAAAACTTGATTTTAAATTTTGGCACTTGACCCAAAAAAGGTTCGCCACCCCTGGTATAGGTGCTATAGAATCTATATAGCTATAGCTATAGTATAGATGATGAATATAGAATATGTCTATGCAGAAATTATATTTTCTAAAAACTATGGACACAAAATAAAAATATGCAGCTTCTTAGGTTACAATAAAAAAATAATAACCATTTATTGGGTAATTTTTTGGTGGGAAATTCTATTGGAAAATATGTCTGCCATAAAAAAAAAAAAAAAAAAATTGATAAAAACCAAATATACGCGTATCATAAATCAAAATAACATTTGACAAAATTTTTAAAGCATCATCCCCAGTATTCAACAAATTATTATAATATAAATTTGAATTAACAATAAAGACTACTTGAGAGATGACTTTGTAAAAATTTTGGTTATTCAAATACTTAACATAAACAGTAAATATCACAATCATTATAAATATAATTATACAAGCTAAAAAACATATTAAATGTGGGGAGGGTCCCCAAAATTTTGGTTGTGTTTTTTTT
>CM029361.1:3352061-3393426 GCA_017140985.1 Hormaphis cornu
TGTATGGGCACATTTGCAGAAGATGCAAAAAAATTGTCCTGTTAAGTGGCAAGAGTCATGTATGTGAGTTAATTTTCAGCAAGTTCTTATATTTTAACATAGGTAACATTCAGTTTTTCATTATTTTAAATTTAAATGTAATTATTAAGCCATTAAAAAAAAAAAAAAACATATAGTTACTAATCTATTTGTAATTTTCTATAGACACATAAAAGTAAAAATTGTAGGCATAAATAATAAAGATTAATTTTCTTAGGAGTTTATGAACATTATAATTTTAATAAAGTTATAGGTTCAATTAGTCACCTTAATAAAGACGTACCAATAAATTTCAAGTTTATAGTTGTGAATCGTCCAGTACCACATAATGTTGCCAATAACATCCACCTTTAGCACAAAGTATTGATAAACGGATACTTCTGTACAAATTAATCCTTCATGATTATCTAACAAAGATGTGATTTGTAATAATAATAGTAATAAAAAAGTCAAGGATAATAATCTGGGTATATTAATTCAAGCTGTTGAAATTCAAAGACCATTGTGAGATCATCGATTAAAATTAAAAGACAGAACTACAGGTACTGTGATTAGATAATTCTGGAATAAAATATTTATTGAGTTTATTGGTTTGAATATTGTTAATGGATTTAAAAAAATATGGAATAATTATAAATTGTGGTACACTTTATATGACGTTACACAATAGAAACATGAAGAAATACTTGAGAGAAAAATATGTGAGAAAAACTAACCGAAAATCCAAGGAAAAGTGCATCCAAACCAAAAGTATCTTGGGTTCTTTACAACTCTCTTTTATTTTTAAAAGATATTGTGAATATTAATGTCAAGTAAATTTTTTATGGATTGAATTAATTATGATGTTATTTAATATCATTAACAAAAGTAATTGTCTTTTTCAGAACATCCTCTAGTATTACATTACCTCCATCTGAAGAGTCTGATCTACATAACTTGAGGAAAAGCGTACAAAATTAAGTTACAACATTTATTATATATCATTCTAATTATAAATGGTAACATTATTTTAGGAGAAAAAAACTTTAGACTCTGATATTGTTGGAGGAATTGAGAGAAACTAGACCATTGCCTTTACCAGCATCAATTATAGAACCTGCTTCTGATACTACTGATATTGCTTTTGCAAAACATCTAGTCATTATCATGGAAGACTTGTATAAAGAAAAAAAACTAAAATTGCAAAGATATATTATCAATGCTGTTATGTTATGGAACACTGTAGAATAATAACTTTTAAAAATGTACAAAATTGTTTATAATGTGTATTTATTTTATGTTTTTTGTATATATACTACGTAGTGGCTCTTAATAGTAATTATCATGAAGTAAAATAGTTGATATCTTGAAATTAACATTTGGTAAAATTCTTTATTTACTGAAGATACCATTACCATCCTCAGTATTTAGTTACAAACATATTTATAGGTACTTAGTATACATATATATATTTAAAATATGTAATATACTTCAGAGGTAAAATTAAAAACTGACAAATAATTAACTTAAAATTTTAAGAGATTTACATTTAGGTGTACAATAATGTATAATATTTAGTAAGAACACATTTAATTTGGTGATATATTCATAAAATTAATTTATTTTATCTGATATTATAGTTGTTCATATTGAAAACCAATAGCCCCTTCACCATTGAAAATATATTTAAGCTTTTCACTCATTAATTTGCGTTTTGGCTGTAAGTATTTAAACCCTTGTTACTGATAAAAGGGTTTCAAATATACAGCATTCATTTTGGCCAAAATTATGACCATGAGACCCTATAACAAATGTTTTCGATTGAATTAAATTACTGATAATTATAAGCCTTGGATGACTCGTGGCGCAACTAGGGTGTTTTGGGTATCTTATCAATTTTGTTTAATCAACATTTTGATCAGCAGACATCCCTCTCAAAAAAATTGTTATTGCGCCACTGATGGCTTTATTTTTTTTATTTACCATTATTATTAATGCATTCTTCAATTCTTAAAAAATTGTGAAGTATGGAGAGTCTTACTTCTTAATTTTTTTCTAAATTAAAATGTTTGTTGGGCATAAACCAATTTAGCAGTGGTAATTAATTTTTACAAAAAAAATTTAAATTATTTATTCTCGTTCAAAATTTACTAAGTGTAATTTGTTTAAAACATTTTGATGTAAGAATCTTTTATGCAGTAGAAAGTGAAAACTTTATTGTTAACTAAGTTAATAAATTCTGTTCTTTTTGCTCAGAAAGTGACATTTATAATATAATATACATATAGAATTATTCAGTGAAAAGAACATTTTTTTGATTTCAGAATCAACAACGAAGTATTCCGTTGTTATAATTTTAGTAGCAGCAACGATTGCTGTTACTGACTGTGCGCCGCCAAAGGAACAAGAAAACGATTTTGAGAAATTTTTACAGTTTGTAAAAAATATTGGTGAAGAAAAAACAATAAGTAATTTATTAATGTATTATATATATTATATATTATTAGTGTGTAAATGGCATAATAATATATATTTTATTATTTTTAGATTATAAACTTGTGAACCAAATTTTGAAAGACCCTAATTTTAATATAAAATTCATAGCTGAAAAGTCAGAAAACACAATAAGACAGATCCAAATGATGATATGTGCAGAACAAAGGTACCTAATTAATTATAATTAGATTTATATCAATTATAGGTCAAGTTTTCTTCTCTTGAAATATTAAAAGATTTTTTGTAGGAATATTGATCAAAATCCTGACAAAGAAATAACTAGATAGATACATACTGATTTAATTATGTTTATTTAATAATTGTGTCTGAAATAGTTGGTAACTATTATAATATTCAATTAGTATATTATACATAAAAAAATATTGTTTAAATTGTGCATTTATTATTCTTGCAAGAAAGATGTAATAAATCAAAATAGGTAACTTAAAAAAAAAAAATTTAAAACCCATTAAATTGGGGTATAATACTGTACTTCTTTTGACCAATTGTAATACTACTATTACTTAAGGCTCTAAATTATTTTAAAAATTTTAAATTTATTAGGTATATTGCTTATTTGTTATGAATAACCAATGTGTTAAAATATTCATATTTTATAGTATTATTGTCTTTTTTATGATCCAATTGTTTTTTCAGGTCTATTAAACAAGAACTGCCACAAATGAATTCTAAGGCTAAACAATTTACTAGTTCTGCCGTTCAAACAACTCTTCCTCCAGAAAGTTTTACATCTGGCCATGCAGAATTTTCTGATCAAACTGTGGAAGTTTGATTCTATGATTCAGTTGATACAATGATGTTCCGCAATGCAGCAAAGAATTAATCATAATGGAATTGTTTTGCAAGTAAATGCAAAATACTATATTTGTGTCATTCAATACACAATACTAATTTAAAAATTTAAAATGAAAAATAATTAATTTTTCTATTATTTTAGATTCAAAGGATTTTTTGCTGACATGGTATCCAGGAAAGTGGAATATTTGCTTCAGTGTTTGCGTTCAATCCTTTCCTAACAAATTTCACCAATTTTACTTCAGGCCTATAGTTTACTCACATTCAAAATTGCTAATCTTAAAATTTTTTTAAGTAAATAAATTTTTTCTTTTAAATTTAATACACGTGATACTACATTTTTTATGTTAAGGAACAGTACAAATGTTTGATAAATAATGTAATTAATATAAATCAATGTTATAATGTCAATGTCAATGTTATAAACACTTAGTGACTAACAAATAGTTAATAATTGTTAAATACTGTAAAAAATTAAATGGTTTTGAATAAAATGCCAGCTTTGTTATTGTAACTTATAAATCAATGCAATTTGGGTAAAACTCAATTTTAGGTTTGTCAAAATATCAAATTTCTTCATACGTATTTTTAACATTTTTAAATTAGTGCATTTTATTGTAAACATTTTAACATGTAAAAACTTTAAAAAGCATACAAATTAATTTAGTTAAGTATACAAATATATTCTATTGATACAATTAGTTTTAAAAAAATATAACTTTTAACAAGATACATTTATAAATTTACATAAGTAGTATTGTGCAGATCCTGGAACATGATTGCTTTTACATTTGAATTTGGTTGTGATTCAAAATAGTTCCTCTAGTTTAATTTTAAAACTGATTCTCTTAGATTCCAGGCTTTCCTATAAATAAATAATTCTGATTAAATAGGTTCCAGCTGGGTACTGGTCTTTAAAAAAATGAGTTTGCTTTGGATTCAAATAAATGTTTCTGATTCTAGAACCGGTGATATTTCAAACTATTTCAGCTCTTAGATTTAACTACAATCTTAAGTCTCACAATTACATGCATACGCAAAATAAACTTGAAATAATTTTAATTTACCAATACAAATAATCAATGTCGTGCTTCCAAAAAAGTAATTAATATTGTAAAAATTATATGTATTCAAAAAAGAATGAGGAGAGAAAAGAAATATGTAAAATAATTTAAATTTTACTAAATTTTTTTTTTAATAAGTTGCACGTTACCACTAAAAAAAATCCCCAAAATGATCTTTTGCTAAATATATCTTTACTATACTAGTATAATACTACTAATATACTGCTATTTTATTTTACCTGTATGTCTCTAAATTGGCCATGTATCATAAAATTAATCAAATATGATTTTTAACTATTTTACTTTTAACATCAACCATATTTTTCTCACTTACAATATATTCTTCTATTATTTCTGTAAACAATACCTATAAAAACAAAAAAATCATATACTTATAATATTAAATAATAATCATTTTTTTATTTTTAATAATTACTTCAAATGTTGATCAATTCAATCTAAAATGACTTTTGAAATCTGAATCATTAAGAACGTAGCGACTACATTTTCATATTTGGGATGATCTTTTGTCATCATCTAAATATAAATTGAAAAACAGTGTTAATTAATGAATAAAAAGATAAAAAAAAAAAAATGCTGCAATGGACAAGCTGGTACCCACATTAAATATTAAGTTACCTAAGTAAAATAATAACGTTGCACGAAAATCATTTTTCAAATCCGTTCTGAATTGGAGTTCTGCCCGGATTTATTTTTTGTTTTTTGGCTTATCAACTAATTCTTATCAATCGGGAAGAACTGCCCGATGCCATGGAGTCTATAAAGTTTATAGACTCCATGCCCGATGCCAATGAGCGTCTCAGCGCAGCAACGCAAATTGGCTATATTATATACTATTCTGTGGTCTTATCATAGCTCCCCTTATCATGCCCCATTATCACTCGTGCGCGAGAATATATGTTATGAATTTATGATATATATTATGATTGTGTACTAAAAATAAATTTTTAATCTCAATGTCAATATTGCTGGCCTTTCATTTTTTTCCCTTGCCATTTTTACTGTCACTTTTACTGTGTAGTATTAATACTGTGTTTATACTTTATTGTGATTTCCAGTAAACAAGTACATTTTATTTTTTCATATATTTATACTTTGCATTGACATGGCGTCCATGGCATCTGAAATTAAATGTTCTATATGTAATATTAAATTTACACAAAAAAAGAATTTGTATGCACACACAAGAAACATACATAGTGGTGATTAATTGCCTGTAAACAATTTTAAATGTTTGTTTTGTAATAAAACATTTAAAGTTCAGAGAACTTTAGATATTCATATTACAAAATATCATAAAAATGGGGACAAAAACAGAGAAACGAGAATAATATGTCCTCATAATGAATGCAAAGATCCCTTGTATACATTTTCATAATTAAGGGTTCATTTGCCTGAAAAACATAAAATTTCTGTAGAAGTAAAGGAAATTAGTTTTTCAAGCATTGCAGGTAATATGAATACAAATTGTATATTTAATACACGAGTAAAACTTATTATTCATATTTATAAAATTAGATTTAAATTCCAACACATATGATATAAGAACTATTTAAGGGTCTTTAACAGTAAATTTTTCAATGGGGTAAAATGGTCTTGCATTTCCATAAATTGATGGAATTAAACTTGTATAATTTTTATTTTGAAAAAAGTTCTGAAATTGTTATTATGTTTTCTGTGTTTTTACTAGATTATTGTTTTAAATACATGACAAACAATTATAGTATTGATTTTCTTATTAATTTAAAACTAGATACCATAAAATGCTGTAAATTGATTTAATTTATTAAAAAACATAATGCTGGAAATTTTAAAAAAATCTGTTTTATATGATTAATATAGAATTTGAGACATGGAAAATGGAAAATGGACAGAAAACATTTTCAAGGTTTATACTTGATAGAGCAGAAACAAAATTAAGTGATGGATGTATTAGAAAATATTATTGTTGCCATCGATCATTTACCCATCAAAAAACAAAAGATGAAATTGAGAAAACAAGAGAGACAAAATCTATAGGAAGTAATAAAATAAATGGTACATGTCCATCCATGATCAAACTTACTATTTTAGAAAATGAAAGAACGGTAAATGTTAAATTTTGGGAAAACCATTTTGGTCATGAACTAGAAATTGAAAAAATTGGTTTAGATAATGATACAAAATTAAATATTGCAGTTATATTAAAAAATTATGATTTTTACTTTGGTCTACTTCACAATTTAAATGTAACAATAGATAATTGTACCCAACTGTTTTACATTTTTTTATTTCAGCAAAATTGAAAGAAGGAGTTACCTTTGAGCATATTATAGATTCGATTCGTGATGCTGAAGTGACTGATGAAACTTTTCAACGATCTCTTCTTTTAGATCGTAAAGATCTGCACAATATTTGACAAGACTTCAATATTGATTATGCTACAAAAAAACATACAAATGATGCTATAAGTATAAAATTATGGGTTGAAGAAATGAAAATGCTAGAAACACAATGTCCAGTTTTGTACTATAAAAGTCAGGATGAAAATGATTGGATTGGAGAACAAGGAATCTTGAGTAAGCATGATTTTGCATTAATATTAATGACAAATTTCCAACAGGAAATACTAAAAAAATTTGGCCACAATAAAATTTGTGTGGATGGTACTCACGGAACAAATGCATATGATATTCAGTTATACACTGTTGTCACTGTCGATGAATTTGAATCCGGTTGCCCAGTTGCATTTTGTTTATCAAATTGAACCGATGAGCTCATTCTCCAATTATTTTTTGAAAAAATCAAATGCAATGCAGGTGTCAACAACTATAAAGTTTTTATGACAGATGATGCTCCTGCATTTTATAACTCTTGGGTTTCCATAATGGGACCTGTTGAACACAGACTTTTATGTACTTGGCATGGCGATAAAAACTGGAGACAAAATTTATGTAAAGTTAGTGGTAAATCAGAGAAAAAAGCACTTGTCTATGAAACATTGAGGATATTACTATAAACAACTTTTATTGAAGAGTTTAACAATAATCTCAAAATTGTCATAAAAGATTTAATACAAGATGATGACACAATTATATTTGGGACATATTTTGAAAAATATTATTCAAGACGACCAGAATGTTGGGCTTATTGCTATCAATTAAGACTTGAAATTAATACAAACATGTACTTAGAATCTTTTCACAAAACATTAAAGCACATTTATTTGGAAGGGAAAAGAGTAAAACGTTTGGGCAAAACAAGTAATGCTCTGATGTAATATTCCAGAGATAGTCTATACAAACGATTGATTAAGTTGTCAAAAAATTTATCTACTGAAAAAGTCCAAAGAGTACGCCAAAGTCATAACTTCAGTAAATCAATTAAACTGGAACAGATACAAATTCTGGAAAACGGAAATGGGTACATAATCCAATCATTATCCAATCCCTCACAAGAACACCACATTATAAAACTAGACAAAACATGTACACATTCATCATGATTGAAATGCAAAACGTGTGATATTTGCATTCACACTTTTCATTGTTCTTGTATAGATAATGTTATTAAAGTGAATATTTACAAACATATACATGCTTGTGCTCGAGAATTTAAAATTTCGGATGACATCATTCATAACAATGTCTTTTATGAAGAGACAAATATCACAGAGCGAAAATTGTTAATAGATATGCATGCAACTTCTAGTCGTCATAAAATTCACGAAAACCAAAAAATTGAAAAGCAAGCAGAAATGATTAAGGGTTTAAATTTAAAAAATGTATATAGTCTTGATGACAGACAAAAAATTGAGAAAAAGTTGGCAGAAGTAATATCAATTATGAATGAAGGTGGTTAAATTCACTTAAAACCGGCCGAAGAAGTTAATGTCCAAAGAAAAATAGATCCACAATGCAGGCTTTATTCAACAAAAAAAAGAACTACTAAAGCACTTATGTTGAAGCCTTCTGTGAATGATGTTAATTCAATTACTTCTGGACTTGAAGATGGAAAAAGTGAAAGTATAAATGTTCACAGTGTATGCGATCATTCGTATGAGTAAAAATACCAACATACCTATTAAAATTGTAATAAAATATATTTTATCAACGTTTTTATTTTTTCCTTTATCCTGTGGAACTTGAATTCGGTTATTTGTTTGGATGATCTGAATTGTTCGTTCTGTATAACCATACTCGTCACTGCGTTCTTCGTGCAGGTAATACTTTTTTGAATACAAATACAAATATTTTGGTCACAGATCAAAAATTATAAATAGATATGCATGCAACTTCTAGTCGTCATAATATTCACAAAATTATATTAATTAATTCATGAATAATATTATTATATTATTTTTACGCACACAAGTGATAATGGGGTATGATAAGGGGAGCTATGATAAGACTACAGAATAATATATTCTGTGATAAGACAGCCAATTTGCGTTGCTGTGCCGAGATTTAATATGTTTTCTATGGCTGAGATGCTCGTCGATGCCCGCCAAGACCATAAACCAATAAAGGATCTTATCTATGACCGAAACGGACGTTGCGGTAAATGCGGTTAAAACCAACAGTTACCAACGCTGGTCGCAGCAAAGTACGACGCAGCCGCCGTGAAGCGGAGACACTATTATGACATACTATACAAGTATACAACCACAGATTTGATAAAGTTTTATACAATCTGAGATACAAACACGTTCGCTGCTATAGTTCGTTACGCACCGAATATATTCCACTTGTTTATTGTTTTCCCGAATCAAATAAAAATTTTCCGGCCGAATCCGTCGTCGGCCTAACAATACTATTGTTATTCTTCACTTGCCGCCGGTTTGGTTAATCTTAGAGTGCCTTGATAAAGACTTTATCTTTATCAAGGCACTCTAGTTAATCTGTCTAAGAGATTAAATCGATAGCGCGACGTTGACCAAGTTGGCAAGTTTCGGCGACGTACTCTTACGCGCGGACCGCGGTATTGTCTCCATTGTGTTTACAACTCTGTTGGTTCGCTTTCGACTTGCTTGATTTTACTTGGATTTTATTCTTTAATTTTATTCCGTCGATTTTTCACCTCGCAACGATGATCGACGTGTTCGGCAAGCTCCGCGGCCTGCTCAAGCCAAACGACGTGACCATCGACAACGAAGTGTTCTTCCTGCACTACACAATGACCCCAGTGCTGCTGATCGCGTGCTCGCTGATTGTGTTCGCGCGCCAGTACGTGGGCGACCCGATCGACTGCGTCATGGACTCGCTGCCTCCCGGTTTCGTGGACTCGTACTGCTGGACCACGGCCACGCACACGATGCCTGGCGGCGTCAACCAGGACGTGATCCGGCCAAGCGTGTCCGGACCCCTAAAGGTGATGAAATACCACAAATACTATCTGCGGGTGTGTTTCTTGCTGTTAATCCAGGCGGCGTTCTTCTACGCGCCGCGGTTGGAGTGGAAGGTGCTCGAGAACGGCCTCGTCCGCTCGCTGGCCGTCAAACTGCGCGGTCAGATGAGCGACGAGGAGCGCGTGAGTTGCGTGCGGCAGGTGGCCAACCGCCTGGCTCGGGACGGGGACGAGCTGGACGCGTACTCGAATGGCTTCTTCGCGTGTGAGCTGTTCAACCTGCTCAACGCGTTGTGTCATATGCTGTTCGTTGAGTTAGACGGGTACGGAAAAAAAATGCTGTTCGACCTGCGCTCCCCAAAGAACCGCATCTTTCCCCAGGTGACCATGTGCACGTTTCTCAGTTACAGCCCGTTCTGCTCCATTCAAAGTGCGGAGGGTCTGTGCGTGCTGCCCGTGAACAAAGTCAACGAGTCGATCTTCGACTGCATGCCTTGTTTTGGTTCATGAGAGGAATCAGCACAGTCAACGCAATATACCGCCTCTCAGTGCTATTGAGGCCCGGTTTCCGTTTGAACAAGCTCAGGACCAAAGTTAAGCTGTCGCCCGGCGCCCACGCTATGACGGCCATGATGACAGCCCGGATTGGCTGTTGGTTCGTGCTGGACCAGTTGGCCAAAAACATCAACAGACCAAACTTTAAGGAAGTGTTCATCCAACTGTCCCGCAAGCTGGAAACAAAAGAGAAGTGATGAGGACAATGTGATTTAAAAATTATGACTAGAGTTATTTCTCAGAGAAATGCTTTTCAATCAATTCATAACACAATATCCCCGATTTTCTGCACACATATAAATTTAAAGAGCGCATTTCTAGGTTCTTGAAAGTTTAAAATATAATGCTAATGTGCACTTAAAATTTTTGCTCTAAATATTCCGTTAAAAACTGGTAAAATATGCTTTTATCTGTTGATATTTGTATTAATAATTGCAAACAGTTATTTGTACTTTATCACCAAAACATGTATTTATTCAAACAACATACCTACACCTACCATGTATTTTATTTAAAATAAAATTTGTTCAATGGTTCAAAATAAAATTTTCATTCAATTTTTATTTGTAAATTAAAAAAAAATCTCAACAAATATGATAATATTTCATACAATAATGCAATATGTTCTAAGAGATGTAAACTTTTACTACAAACAGAGTGATTGACAAAGCATCGACATTTTTTATCCCTGTTGAGTTGCATAAGGTTATAGTAATTAATATAATATATTAATATATTAAATATAATATACATAATTATTTTACATATATTGTAAAAACTTAATGATCTGCTCTCTATTTATAATATTAAATAGGCACTTACTTTTTTTATTTCTCCAAATTAAATACCACTAAATTTATTTTAAACCACACAGTTCACAGGGTTATTACTATTTCTTTTCATTTTTACGCGTCAAAAATACGTGTCTGTATACCTACATAATTTGTACGTTGTATATATTCTTTGTTTTTTATACAAAAAGCGTTTGATACCCTTCTATTCTAGAAATAGATTCATTTATATACATTTTCTAGCATAAAAGCGACTCAATTACCGCCCCTAAGTTTTATGCTTCAAGTGTTCCACTGCTGGCCTATACATTTCTTGATTATCTACGATTTATATCTAGCAAAATTGAACTTCACGCATATATAACTTAAGTAAGGTCACTAGTAATAGAATAATCTATATTTTGATAGTAAGATAACTAAAAATTTTATTTTTATTTTTTTTTAATCAATAATTGTTGGCCGGAAAAAACAAATTATAGTTTTTCTAAGTATTTTTCTGGAGTTAATTTTAATTTTATTATGTATTCTATTTAGTATTAACACTGTATACAATGTAAACACTTTTGTTTAAGGTGGGTATAACACAAAAATTGCATTTATTATACCTACCTGTAGGGAGTAAAATATATTTTGTATAAACATATTTAGTTGATAAGATAGTATTATGATACATTTTTAGCTATTATCACTTCTATAGACATTCATACGTTTATTTTTCTTTCTATCTAGATTTTACGTATCTAACATTTATTTATAATTAAATACAAATTTATTTTCTGGAGTTATTTCTAATTTTATTATATATACTATTCAGTATATTAACGCTGTACACAATGTAAAAACTTTTGTGTTAGGTAGGTATATAGGTTAATTAATAGCAACGGACACGATAAGAACAAGAAGTTAATTTAAATCATAAAATTGAAATACATAAACTGCCACAAAGCTGCAGATGAGCTAACACAAATTTATTGTTCTCTTACCTCAGTAGAAATATTATTGCATTACTGTAGTATTGCACTTGGGTAAATATAGATCTGTGTCATACTTTTGATTTTTTTTGCTGTACGCCATGATGTTATTTTCAAATATTTATTTTTGCACTATTCAAAAATAAAACAAATTTATAATTTATAGGTATTTGGGTAGCCGGCAACCAATGTGGATCATAAAAAAATAAATAATAATCCAACAGATTCACATTAAAATATTTGTGTTGGGCCGCCAGCTAGCTTGTGGCAGTTAACATGTTAATACACGTTACAACAAAATATCATTTTGTAATACACCACTTGTTCAGTGTTGTTAAAAACAAAAATATTTTTAATATGTATTAAAATTAAATTATTTTTTTAACAACTAATTACTGTACTTCTGTAATTTATTTATTTTTTAATAAAAATATATTTGAATTTAAGTATGTAATTATTGTACTAATACAAGAAACAATTTAAATACTGAACAACACTACAATCATTTAGTAAATTCTGAGAATCGTGTAATTTAGTAGCAATAGTTCTATGTCTACCATTCTACAATATACACCCGAGAAAATAATGCTTAATACATGCACAAACGTGGAATGAAAAGATTAAACGATTAATACTTAAAATCTGTTAATAATTAAACAAATTGTTTTTTCAATCCTGATTGTTTTTGTACATATATAAATTTGAATGTACATGTGCGATCGAGAAGTCGCGCACATCAAAATGAATGTGTTTTTAAATAGTATTTTTATTTAACTACTTCTACTTTTATTTATAAACACAAATACAAAAATAATCACAATTAATTTATACACATACATTTAACGTGTTCTATAACATATGCTCAAAATGGCTGCCTTGTTCATTAATACATGCGCGAACCCGTTTTACCACGTTTGTGGCCACTTTGTGCAATACGCTCACATTGATTAAGTTTATCTCCTTTGTTATGTTACTCTTCAGTTCATCCAATGTTTGTGGTCTATTTTTATAAACCCTTCCTTTGAGATAACCCCATAGGAAGAAATCTGGAGGTGTTAAGTCGGGAGAACGGGGAGGCCATAATCCTTTGGATATGATGCGCTCGCCAAAAAACTCGCGTAAAAAATTCATTGTTATATTGGATGTATGACATATGACATGAAATTTTAATTTCTTCATCGCTTTTTGAGCACTACCATATGAAATTTGTGAGTGTGCTGATAGTCTCCTCTAGAGTGCCTTGATAAAGAGAGTGTGGTCATACGTACTGATAAGAAAATTGTCCGCCATTAGTAGGCTAAATTGAAAATTGTTTACTCTTGTCTAGTTTTTCTTTAGTCTGTTTATTATTATTTATTATAAAAATGCCAGGATGTGCTGCTGTAGGGTGTTCAAATAGTCATAAGAAGGGGTTCCTTATGAAATATTTTCCTAAAGATCCGGAAAGAAAGAAATTGTGGCTAATAAAAATGAAAAGGGATAATTGGGTACTAACTAAATATTCATGTATTTGTGAAGTATGTACTTAAAAATATTAATATTTTTAAAATATTACATAAAATGCAAACTATCTATTTTCTTTTAGGTTCATTTTGAGCCTGAAATGTGGGAGAAAACCCGTGAGGATGGTAGTCGCCGTCTTAAAACAAATGCTATTCCTACTTTATTTTGTTTTACAAAAGAAAAAAAAAAAACGAAAACCACCTATGAATAGGCAATTGAGTACAAAATTAGATAAGAAAGTAGATGTAAGCATTGATGTAGATGTAGGTGTAGTAGATGTTGGTGTTTCATTGGAGTGTAATTTAAATAATGCACATGAGTCTTCTGTTAATGTTATTCAAAATAATTCTGATAATGATAATCGCTATAAGTCTATGGTTAATAAAATTTGTAATTACAAAAAAAAGCTAAGATACGTATCTGACAAATTAAAGAAGAATGAAGAAAATACAAGTGCTAAGCTTCTTAATTCTGTTTTTAATAGTAATCAAATAGAAGTATTATCAAGAAAATCTACAAGATTTATGAAGTGGTCTCACCCTACCATTGTGAAGGCTTTAAAATTAAAATTCAGTTGTGGTAGCAACGGCTATGAAGAAATTTTAAAACAGAAAATTCCATTACCTTCTCAGAGAACTTTAAGAAGAAGATTACAGTTGTTAAAATTTGATAGTGGCATACTAGATGAAGTTTTCAAATTTCTAGAAATAAAAATTCAAACATTTAAAGATGTACATGAAAAAGAATGCGTTCTTATAATGGATGAAATGGCAATAACACCCTCAAATGTATTTGATGTGTCTTTAAATAAAAATTTAGGCAATATTACTTTACCTAATCATGAAGGAACTGCTACAAGTGCTTTGGTTTTTATGTTAGGAGGCATATCCACTAGATGGAAGCAAACGGTTGGTTATTATTTTACTGGACCCTCAGTTTTATTTTTAATTATTATTTTTTAGCTGATCAACTTCAGAGCAAAATAGATTAATAAATTATACCCATCTATAAAATTTGTGAAGATACAGGATAAAATGCAGTTTCCAACCAACTGTTATTACTAGAACTTTACTTAATTATGTTCATATTTAAAAAAATAGTTACATGATAACAATATTAAAAAGATTGTTGTACATAAAAAAATTATGATGGTAACAAATAAACATTTATTTTATTATTACCGAAAAAAAGTTTCAAGCATATAGAGTTTACTTTAAGTTAGGTTAGTTTTCAACTTAATTTCCCATTTTGAGTAAAATTGCTACATTAAGACTGAAAAATATATCCCCTGTCGATAAAAATACTTACTGCAATAGTATTAATAGTTAATTAATTAACTATTAAAATAAAAATTAAAAGAGAAACTAATTAGTTTTTATTTTTTAATGGCAATAATTAAAATAAAAGCACTACATATCATATCATCAGGTGTTAAGTTAGCCTACAAATGGCGGACAACCGTGTCGACCAATTAGAAACGACACGTTCTATGACCACACTCTCTTTATCAAGGCACTCTAGTCTCCTCAAGCTTTTTGATGGTGAACGCAGCACCACATTTCTTACCTCGGCTAGTTTAGCGTCAGTCAAAACGGTAGGTCTCCCGGTTCTCTTTTTGTCGGAAACTGATCCGGTTTCACGGAAACGGGCGATTAATCTCGTTATGGTTGAATTGTTAGGTACTGCTACATTCGGATATTTCACTCGAAATTCATCAACAACACAAGCATAAGAACGGCTAGCAAAATAATGTTCAACAATAAACACACGTTGGTCTTGGGAAAACGACATGTTCAAAGAACAATAATCAAAGCACTACTAAAAGCGTCGTATCAACAATACTTATAATAATGACGTCTAGATTAAATGTCGAGAATACCCATAATGTTATTTTGAAATAACCAATAAAATTTATTTATCACAACTACTATTTAGAAACATTTCTATTTTGGTGTGCGTGACTTTTCGATCGCACTGTATATACAGAGTGATTGCTTGTACAGAGTGCGATGTATGTTTATACATACATTGTTACCATTTTTTTGTTAAAATTTATTTTAAAAATGTTTAATACATGCAAGTCTTAGATATAAAAACAATTTTATTAAATTATGTAATAGTATAGACAACTTTAATAGTCAGTAATAACAGTTTTTTTTTCAACCCATGGTGTATATCATATCGTTGAGCGTTGTCGACCGTTACCGAAACGCTGTCGTCCGCCACCGGAACGCAGACGGTGGGACGACGAGTGGGGGATGCGTTGAATCGAACGAGTTTTGGTCGACAAGTGGTACTGATCTCTCGTGGGCCGTAGTATAGTCGTAAATTTTGATGTATTAGAAACAATTATTGTTAATACTGGTTTGAAAAATAAAAATAAAGTTTATCTGGAAATAAGACATTTTGCAATAAAACTTCAGTATTATACTCCAAAAACTTACATGTATTATGTATTTGTTAACAATATATTTCAAAAACAGTTGACATATTTAACACTTAAATACAATAGCATTGATCATTAACATTACACATTATACTTTCAGTACGCCCGCTTGTGATAAACGGCGCCGTACGCGCCATACGACATGACACAAAAAAAAAAAAAAATTAAAACTAAATCTAAAATAATAATAATAAAAAAAAAATTACCTATCTATAATCCAATAAGCATTACATATTATTATAAAATGTTTCATTATGCAATGATAAAAATTAATTCATGATAAATATGAGGACCAAAATTGTATGTATTTTAATGTTTTGTAAGTAAAAGATAATTTTTTGCATTGTTAAATTTTTATACAAGATGGCATTGAAAAATTTTTGTTAAGGTTTTTGTTAAATGATTGAAACTTTATTTAGATACAAAACACAAAACGTTAATATAATGAAAAAAATTATAATAAGTAATGCAAACAGTTATTGTTAGATATATAATGACTTAATGTCATAAAAAAGCCAGCAAACAAAATATAGTCAAAAGACTTGTTAAGTACATTTTGCCAGCTAAAATGATTAAGAAAAGAAAAGATTAAGAAAAGAATTTAATATTCTTTATTATTATTGATAAATAAGTACTACAAAAACTTCAAAATCTAACATAGAGTTGATAATGTAATGACAATTCACAGTATTTAAAATAAACAGTTGACATAAATGTAACTGTAAGCAGATATTTTAGTAGTTATTTTATATTGTTTAATTAGGTCTATTTTTAATTAGTTATATTGTTAGTTTGAAAACATATTTGCAACTTTGAAGAACAGCTGGAACTTTAAAAAAATAAAAAGTGTACCTTACAGAACGTAACTCAATTATCATCACACTGTGTCAAAGTTTCATAATTTATGTACATCAGAGTACATACCCGAAAACTAAATATCATTCGTACGTAATGATGTACCTAAAACAACACACTGATAACTTATTTCTTTTTTAATTAGATAAACAAGTAAAAGAAGTTTAATAAAAGTGGATATCCCCAAATTTATCAGTATATAACTAGTATCTGGATAGTAAAAAACCTGTTTAGCTGTTTAATTACTCGCATAAAATTACTTATTGGACAAATCCAGCGTTCTCCTGTAATAAATACAATTGAAAATAATAATAATAAAGAAAAGTTCCTACCAACAATAGTAGAGGTAGGTAACGAAATGTTCAACAAATTTTATCAACCCCTATTTTAGTACCAATTAAATTGTCAAAAAATAAGTGATTTTTAATATTAATTTTTAATTATTTTAATTTTAAACGGTCAGTTTTTCCCTAACAATGTAGTCACGTTTTTTGGAGTGCGTTTGAACGCGGACTACCATCACACGTTACACGCACAGCTCGCACACCGTTTTGTTGTTGTCCTCGTCGTCGTCGTCATTGAGACGTTTCTTGGACAGCGCGGACAAGAACTCGTGGAAAGTCAACTGGTCGATGTTCTTGCCCAGCTGGTTCAAAACAAACCATTCGCCGATCTGGCACTTGTCGACAACGATCTTCAGCTCGTCCACTGGCGACAGACGCGATCTCGTACGCAACAACAGCAGCCGGAAGCGCGGCATGGTGACGACGGCAACGCGGTACAGCATGTTCAGGACGCCAAACGCGGCGACAAACCAAAACCAAAACCACAGGAACACGTAGATGTTTTTGTTGATCACGTTCACCGGCAACACGCACAGGCTGTCCAGCTTCTGTACCGAGCCGGACGGACCGTACATGTGGAACGTGCACTTGGTCACTTTGGGGAACACCCATGCCATGGGGTCCACCCGGTCCAGTTCGGTGAAGCTCAGCGCGTCCAGGCCGTACGTGGTGAACTCGCCGTCGAGGAAATAGTCTACTAAGACGATCTGTAGAGCGGCCATGACGAGGGCGAGAAACTCGCACGCGAAAAAGCGCGAGGCGTACGCGTTGTGGGCGTGCAAGTGCGACGACATGTAATTGACCAGCATCGTTTTATGCAAAGTCCTGTCCGCGTCGCTCGCCATCGGACATTGCGCATCGCGCGCCAGCGCCTCGATGCGTCCGCCCTCCAACGCCTTCCACACGTACCTGGGCAGATAGAAGCTCACGGCCTGGAAGACCAGCATTAAGCACACCCACTGGTAATACCCGTGGTACATTACCTCGTCCTCGCCGTCTACGTGCGGCGAGACGACGTCCATGCCGACGCGCCCCGCCCGGTCCGGCACGGTGTACGCCGAGTACAGCCAACACGAGTACGAGTCGATCGGGTCGCCAATGTACTGGCGCGCGGACACCAGCAGCGAGAACGCGACCAGGATGGCCACGGTCACCTTGGTGTGCAGACGGAACGCGATGTTGTCGATGCACACACCGTCAAACTTGAGCAACCCCTTTGCGGCGCTGAACACGTCTAACATTTTTCCGGTTGTTGTTAACGCGAAAAAATGAAATAAAAGAAACCTCTCGCGGTGAAGAACGACGACGACGGACGGACGGGAAGAAGAAACGTAGAAAAGTAGAAAATAATAATTTTAATTTTTAATACGGTGTAATGATAATGACGACGCTGTATGATTATAATTGACAAGAGTGAAGAGACGCCGGTGACCGCTGTTGTTCACGGTCGACAACGACGTTATCACTTACCGACGTGTTAAAAATGTTACAATATTATACCCTTATAGATAATACCAAGGACATATACATATTTACGTACATGTATATTATGTCTGTGGATAATACATAGAGCCATGGTTTATGATGTTGAAGCTTAGCAACTGGGCCCCAATGTCACCACTACGCACGCGCAAAAGATGATAGTTATTGTGATAATATATAACCGCCAATATTACACAATGCAACAAATATCTACCCACAGAATGATATACATACTATAACTATATAGATAGCGGACGGTGGTATAATAAACGTTATATCACAGATAAGATTTTATCTTATCTGTGGTTATATGTCAATGGTGGCCCTTTGCTAAGACGGCAATGTTTACATTTTATTATTGATAAGTGATAACAGTCATAACGTTAAATTCAATGATATTTGAATCATATTTTGTTTTATTTTTTTGAATTTATTGTTATTGTCTTATTAATATAAACACTATTATATTTACTTATAATATATATACTAGGTATATATTATAGTTTACTAAAATAGTATCTTCATGTTCAGCTCATTGCGCCCAATTGTAACCTATGCTTGTGAGACCTGGTCCATAACAAAAGGCGATGAAAGGAAACTAATAATATTTGAGAGAAAAGTACTCCGTAATATCTATGGACCACGTTTCAACCAAGAAAACAATACCTACGAAAGAAGAACAAATGATGAATTACAGAAATTGTACAAAAGACCAAATATCCTAGCATTTATTAGAAACAAACGACTAGAGTGGTTTGGACATACTTGGAGAGCAGATGGTCTACTAATAAAAAAAGTACTTGTTGAAAAAATTAACAAAACAAGGCCCCTAGGAAGACCAAGAACCCGGTGGATAGATGTGATAACCAGAGACTTGAAAGAGATAGGCCAAAATGTAACTTTTGAGCTGACGTACAACAGAGAGAGATGGTGAGACCTCTTGAAGGCAGCAATGGTTCTTAACGGACCGGTAAGCTGAGAAGAAGAAGATGTTCAGCTCATGGTTGTTCAAATCGACCAACAACTGGTTCGAATATCGACTTTTTTTCGTAAGTAAATTTCATTATGCTTTCATATATAATATACATTTAATAATTATAACTATTACCTAGATTTTCATTAAAAAATCCTGAAAGGAATCAGCTTTGGTTACAAGCAGGCGCTCCTCACAAAGGATTTGTTGCTAATTAATATAGTAAGTTGTGTAGTGTATATTTTGAAAGAAATTGTTTTTATTCACAGCCAGGAGGAAGCTACCGTCTTTGATTAAATAACAATGCTGTACCTACTCTGTTCCCAACATAAATTTTTTTGGCTAATCGACCACCATTACAAAAATGCAAAAATACTGATGAATTAGTTAAACAAATTGATCCTAGTATATCAGAAAAAAGGAAGTTGATCAAAGAAAGTTATAATGGTTAATATTTAAACTAATTAAAAATGTATAAGTACTATATAATATGTTTTATCTATTTTCAGGTCCATTACACACACCATCAAAACAGTGTAGTCCTAGTGCATCTATGAAAGAGAAATGTGAGGAGGAAATTGATAATAGTTATGAAAGTAAGCTCATTGAAATTTATGGTGGTCTATAATTCTAGATCATATTAATTGTATAAATAATAAAAATCTATGAAAGAGAAAAATGAAATGTTTTTTTTTTTTTTTTTTTTAATTTGCTTTTATTATATAACATTATAGCAAATGAAGTAAGTTAATCGTTAATTTTTATAATTATTCAGTTAAGTAAGCATGTAGGTACTTAAAAGATGATGTTATTAGCCTGTATTTTAATATTTATACAAATGTTCATTAGTCAAATTGTTCAACATTATTGATTAGTTTAGATTTCTGGATAACTTGCCCACATTTGGATCAATGTATATTTATCTAAAATGTTTAATATGTTTATTTAATTATAGGTTCATTACTTATCACTCCATCAAAAAGTAAAAAATCCAGTTTTTCTTTTTCATCTCCTAAAAGAAAATTAAAACTGTTTTCTCCTTCTAAACTTGATCTACAATTCAAAATTAAAAAGTTAGATAGAGAAAATAGAACCTTGTAACAATGAATCAGAAGACAAAAGAATACAATTCGTAGTCTTAAGGATCTATTAAAACAACTCAAGGACAAAAATTTAATAAAAACAAATTCTGAAATGCTATTATTAAATAAATTTGAAGGCCTCTCTCAAGAAATAGTAAGAAATATGTTAAAAAATAAAAATAAAAATGCAACTAACAGAAGATATAGCAAAATCATGAAAGAATTTGCTTTGACGCTTTATTTCTATTCACCTAAAGCTTATGAGTATGCACGGTATGAATTTGCTTGTACACTTATCATTACAAATATTTTATTGCATTATGCTTACTTAACTGGCATTATATTTTATTGTTACTTATTATGTAATAAAAAGTAAATTTAGTATTTTCAAATATTTTTAGTTCTGTTTTGATTCTTCCACATCAAAAATCAATAAGAAATTGGACTTCGTTAGTTGACGGCAAACCTGGTTTTCTTCATGAAGTTCTGAATTCACTTGGTATTCTAGATCCAAATGACAAACATTGTGATCTTATGTTTGACTCCATATCAATAAAAAGAGATGTATTATGGAGTGTAAAAGAAGGTAAATTTATTGGTTTTTGTGGCCTAGGTAATGATTTGGACATCAAAGGAACGGAAACATTGGCTACTGAAGCACTTGTATTTATGCTAGTGAGTCTTAATGGCAAATGGAAGCTACCAATAGGTTACTTCTTTCTAAATAAAATAACTGCTGTAACCCAAGAAAAATTAGTTAAAACTGCACTTACCCTAACTGATAATAGGCCTCACAGTTTGGGGTGTTACATGTGATGGTGTTCACACTAATCAGCAACAATGAAAATCTTAGGTTGTGAATTTCATGATATAATTTCATGCTCAATCCTTAAGCTCGTTCACTGGTGATGCTCTTGAATTTTTTAAACAAATACATTTACCAAATTTTGAAAACGTAGACGCTACAGTCTAATTTTGTCGTGTAATTGATAGGACTTTTTGAGTTTAAAAAATCAAAAATCCTTTTTAAAAGACTTTAAATCTCCAATTTTTAAAAATAATATAGATGTATTAAAAAGTATTATATTACCATTGGTTGATTATTTATACACTTTAAAATTTAATGATTGATAATCTTTTATATAAATCTAACAAAAAAACATTTATTTTTGGATTTGCCATTAAGTCTTTGATTTCTATTGCTGAAACAATATATTCTACAAATTATACATCATTACTCTTTTCTTACATATTGACATATAAATTTTCACAAGATCATTTAGAATTACCATCTGGCCAGATACGACAAAGGTTAGGTTCAAATAACAACCCAAATGTTTTTCAATTCAAAACTACCATATAACAAATACTTCATTCTATCTTAATCAGAAACTTTTTCTGCAGATTAATTCAGAAAATGATTGTTTCTGCCTTCAAAGTGAATTTGACAGCTTAGCTATGTGGTTGGATAATGATGGACTTTCACTAAATGTAGGTAAGTGTCAGGTAAGATTCAATCTTCCATCCTTTTTGACTACTTTCTAAAGGGCCACTATCTATCGAGAGTGATCATTAAGAAAGATCTGGGTATCTGTTTTACACCTAACTTAGACTACCATTCCCACATTGAGCATGTCACTTGTAAGTCTCTAAAAACTCTAGGGTTTATCAAGCACATCTCTAATGAGTTCAAACTAACTCATTCTCTAAAAAACCTTTATTGTGCTCTTGTTAGACCAATAGTTGAATATGGCTCAGTTCTTTGGGACCCTTATACATCCTTTGACTTATACCAACTAGAACGCGTTTAGCAAAAGTTCCTCAAATTTGCTTCCTTCTGCCTTAAAATAGAACATGATCCACATGACTATTCCCCTATTCTATACTAAATTTCATCTAAGAGCGCACCGCTTTTGCGCATCCAAATGATTCACGGAGCGATGTTCAGACCCATTGTTTGAGTCTAATCGGTCTGTAATTGGTCGCCGTTAGTCGGCCACGATCGTCGTTAATGATAACTGTCATAAACACTAAACATTCAAATCGATCAACAGATGTTTGCCACAGCGTATCGGACTAACGACCAAAGCGCCGGCTGTCTGTACTGTGGACAATGGTGGGGACGCATGCGCGAGTTTCGACTCATTATTGTCCCCCGCCCGGTGCGCTCTTGGATGAAATTTAGTATAGGTCACTTAAAGATTAGTAGTCTATTGATAGGAGAGGGTTAGTCAACCTTAGTTTCTTGAATAAGCTCAAAATGTTCCAATGATGCACCTGAACTTCTTGCAGAGATTAATTTCAGGATTCTTGGTAGATTCTCCTGATTATTTGCTCCTTTCTACGTTTCCTCTTCACCACACGAACTACGGCCGCAACCAACCCATCCATCATATCATTTGTCTAGCAAATGAGAACCTCTCTAGCCTCTAATATCTTTATTTTGTTATGTTCTATATGTTTTTTAAAATTTTTGTACTGTACCTTGGGCATCCGCCCGTGATATAATTAAAATAAATAAATAAATATTGTCAAATACATTTATTTTTTCTAAATTTTTAAATTAAATAATTGTAAATCTAATTCCTTAATGCTCATGTTATTATTTCAATTAATGTAATGTAATTTTGTCAAATGCATTTATTTTTTATGTTTTTTTTTCTAAATTTTTAAATATAATAATTGTAAATCTAATTTCTCAATGCTTTTGCTATTATTTCAATTGATGAAAATTGAAATACAATATTGTTAAAAACATTTAATTTTGTATGTGTTTTATTTTATTTAGAATTCAACAAATGATTCTATCAGAGAAGTCATAAATAGAGGTCAGGTTAGGTCAAAAATTTACCACCCTACCCAACAACAATACGTATGTGGTATTGCATTGTAAATGATGAACCCAGCTTTACTAATGAAGCTTTCCAAACAATAACCTTTAAAGTTCAAAATTCTAATAAGCCAATATATGTGTAATATGTTATTGATGAAATGGCCATTAAAAAGCAAAATTCATTTATGAATGAAAAGTTTTACGGTTATGTCGATTTAGGAACTGGTAGTAATGTAGACCAAGATAATGTATAAAAAGCTATAAATAATAAAAAGACTAGTCTTTTTATTATTTTTTATAACTATTTGACCTTGTATGAAATGCCAGTCATGTGAAAATGTTAAAAAAAGAAAGCACTCATGAAACTTATCTATAAAAATAAATTTCCAAAAAAATTATAATGTTTTTAACATTGACCAAATGGCAGCAGTAAAATAAAAAATAAAAAAAATGAGAACCAGATTCAATTATCAAAGGAATCAAACTACAAATTGGTCTAGGAGAGTGATCCAAACAAACCAATATAACTATTGAAAAAACATAGAATAATTTTTAAATTTTATTATATTGTAAATTATGCATATTTATTTAGCATATTGTATGCATAAATTATGATCAAGTTAAGTTTTTTTTTAAAATCTACGAGAAATTTGTTTCAAATTAAACTTTTGATTAAAAAACTATTCAGCAAAAAATATTAAAATAAAAAATATATACTGATCTTTGAATTTAGTCAGTGTTTAAGAATAAACAAAACACTACATTGAAAATCTAGTTGTACAAATAACAAACAGAAATATAATATTTTCTATTATAGGTACAACCTATTGATTTGTCAATTAATTACTATTTAGTATTAACTCATAAATTTTTTATAGTTAAAAAATGTAATAAATTAGTATTTGAAATATATTTGCCACATTTAATTAATAAATATTTTACATTAAGCCACTAAAACAAGGAGAATTACACTACAATGCAGAATAAATGTTTGAAAAATTAATTTTCCATTTAAATCAAAATGTTATTTGATTCCCAAAATAGTATCATTGTCTTTTTGCACATCATAATTGCAGTCAAAACAGATTTCTAAATGTTCCTAGAGTATGTTTAAACCTTTGGACAATATAAAAACTAAAAAAGTTCAGTAGGTACAAGATATTTTTTTTTAAAGGTCTATTAAAATACAAAAATTAGAAATATTCAAACAATGTTTATTCTTTTCATCATAATGTAAATACAACTTTTTAAGTTCTTTAAAATCTAAAGTAAAGGTCTATTAAAATACAAAAATTAGAAATAATCAAACAATGTTTATTCTTTTCATCATAATGTAAATACAACTTTTAAAGTTCTTTAAAATCTAAAGTAAAGTGACTTGACATAATTCAACAAATACTATTTTTTTATTATGAAAAAAAAAAAAAAAAAAATTATACAAAATTATACGTAATATACAAAATACTTTTAATTAATTAATTTTTCTTTGCTTTTTTAATAATTTTTTTAATATTTTTTTCACGTCGCTTACTCTCCAAATTCCTAGTTAAAAAAAAAACCAAATGTTAAATAAAGAAAGAGAGTAAAGTCTTGGTCGGGTGAGAAGTTGATAGGTGTAACAACTACATTACAACTACATGAATGTAGTCAATTATTACGCCGCTTCATGGTTTTGGAAATTGTGGTTCAAACGTATTATTATTTATAAATCATTAGCTACAAAAAAAAAAACGATTCTGGCCGATATGGATATTGATAATATTCTAATATGTCCTGGGAAAAACAAATTTATCTGCTATATTAATTAATGTACTTATACTACATAAAAAAGGTCTAATTTTAGGTTTGAGTTAATAATATAAAAATAACAAAAATTTGTAAAATAAACTATGCAAAAATAATCAACTGTTTGATACTTTCACACTTTCAAACATAAATTAGGTTATAATTTTAATTAATACACAAACACTGATAAATGAGCTATTAGTTATTGCTAAAAACAAAGTTAACTACTTATTTGGGTGGGTGTACTGCACTTCTTCCTAGGACGTATTGAGAATTACTGAAATCAATCAGAATCGTTTATTAAAAGCAATAATTTATCATTCTTTTCAAGTTACAACTCATTAATGTACATAAAGTATTATAAAATTATTTATATCTTAATAATATTACTTATTTAATTTATGACAACCCTAAATGTTTAGTAAAATGTATTTGTGCTGGACTAAACTATTTAGAAAGATCATTATTAATATCATATTAATTTTTTTTTCTTTTATTTAAAATGGAGTTTTATTAATAGAGCAGCGTTTTTATTTATTTATTTAAACATTTTAATAAGTCAAGTTATTAGTAAAATTAACATGAAATTTTAAATTATTGGTATAAGTCAAATTTAACAATTATTTATTATTTATTATATATTATTGATCACACTTAAAATAAATCATACAAATAATATCACATTATTCAACAATTATTTACATTTTTAACATTATTAAACTGCTAGTTGATTAATGTGTTAATGTGTTAAGTCCAGATAAAATCACAGATTTAGTGAATTTACTGGTTGAAAAAGTGTAGTTTGATTTATATATTAAATTTGTTAATATAAATTAATTATTGCTTTTAGAAATTACAGTTTTAAACAAATGAGATTCATAGAGTGTCATAGTTATAGTAAGTTATACACTTATGACTCAACAAATTGGAAAATTAAAACTTTAACATTCAGCACAAAAGTAGTCAAAATATTTTTAAATTTTTATGACGTTTGTATTTTAACCATTCCCTAACAGAAATATTTTAAATTAATTTTAACTTTTTATGGTAGTTGAGCGAATAATCAATGAAAAAAAATAATGATATAATATAACAATGCAAAAATGACTAAAATACACTTTAAGATAACTGTATTCTTAAAAATCTAAAACTTATCATCAAGCTTGTATTAAAATCCATAATTTTACTAGTTAGAAGCATCATATTACCGTGCTATTAATTTAACGATTATTACTTTTTTAACTTTGTATACATAAAATATAAAAATTCTAAATAAATAAGTCTTGTAATTTTTCTTAATGTTGGGATTTGTAATTTAAGAACTAATTATAATTAATTATATTTAAAATAATATTAATTAATTAATTAATTATATTAATAAAAATTAACCATATTTGCTCTTTCCTTTCCCTTGGAACCAATCGATGAAGTTTATCAGTTTTTATTTCTGGCTCATCCGGAAGTTCAATTATAAGATCATCGACATCATCATCAGTTGACTCCTTTTTCTTTCTTTTTCTTTTTGGTTTAGCTACTTCTGTATTGGATTTTTTCATACTCTCATGGGAATTACATAATTGATCATCATTGACAATAGCCTTTTCCTTAACCAAACAAATATTAATGAAACACAATTATTAGGTAAGATAATCTTTTGTGTAGTGTAAACTTACAGTTACATTGATAGGTTCGTTGGAAGTAGAAACGGATGGCAATGTAATATTATATTTACTATAAAATATTGGTACTCTTGCCTCTCTAAAAATGTTATTTTGAAATAAACTATTAATTAGGTACTATAATATTAAAATAATTGTATATGAAGCTAAATTTTATATACCTTTTGTGTGCCAACAATCTATCCGCTTCTTCCACTGCCAAATTCCATTGATTTAATAAATTTTTATTATTTTTGATAAAAGACTGTAAAACAAAATAAAATAATAGAACAATACAGAGAATAGAAAAATAAAGAAATTAGTCACAAAGTATAGTTTACTTTATTAATTTAAATAACGTGTACAAATTTAAAACCATTTTATTTTAGGTTATTACGTTTTTACGTTATTACGTTCAAATGTACAACAGTGCGTGATTTCTAAGTTATTATCAAAATAACGTTTTTCGATACTTTTTTTGTATGCATATGGAATCTATTGGTCGGATTTGTTTGAAATATTTTTATTCAAATACCAAATTTTCTACTACATAAAATATTAAATTTATAAATCTTAAATAACAAATTTGTTTGAAATGCAAATTTTGGTCCAAAATTAGACAAAGGTACAACCAATTTTTGACAATTTTTCTACTTTAAACGACTAAATATAAAAATTGTATAAACAGATTTTTGAAATTTTGTAGTAACATATTTATTTACGTTAGAAACCTTGTATTATATTATCAAAACATTTTGTGTAAAATTAATTTTTTTTATCCTTCGAAAATTCCAAAAAAATGAAAATTTTCAAAAACTTTTTAAATTGTAAACTTAGCTCAAACATTTTCAAAATGTATGTACATACATTATAATAACAGCGTCAATATATCAAATAATTTTGCAGTATATTTTTTTTGTACAATTTATAAATATATCTTGAAAAAAGGTAAATTTTAAATGACAGACACTCAATAAACACAATAAAGTGTACACAAATGAATAGAAAAAAATATATAAATATAATATGATATACCTGTTGAAGAGGATTTAAGATCATATACACATGTTGATATTTTTATATTTTTATATTTTTATATTTTTATATTTTTATTTTATACTAACGCGCATACAAATATTAAAAACATAATATAAAATTAAAAATTGTATAGATTTATTTTAATTGGACAAATTAGATGTACCTATAAGTAAATATGAATAAGAATATCTGATATGGATATGGATATAAAATAAAAATATATATGTACTTATATATATTAAATATATAGTTGATGTCTCTTTTGTTTATTTGAATATTTAAAAACCCAATTGTTGTTTTGTTTTAGTAAAACTGAAGAATATAAATATACTTCTTGGGGTTGATCAGACAATATAATATATACATATTTTTAAAATGAGTACATGCATTGTTACACTCACAATCTAAAATAATCTCAACAAAACTATGTAGAGAACAAATCATGATAAATGATAACAGTGCATATTTTGATTAACATTTTTGGAGTATCAAAAACAAAATATCAATCTAAAAATAGGTACTCACTAAGGCATCGGAATATTTAGTGAGAAAATCAGTTTTTCCCAAATATTGTTTAACATTCTGAAATTTTATCCAGTTATGTCTTCCATTATCGTGACAAAATCTTACATGAACAGAAAATTCTTTTTCTTCTAAAAAAATATATAAGTAGGTTAAGTTAGAAATACATGGCTTTATTATGTATGATTTATATACACTTAAAATATAACTAAATAAAAATGAACACAATTGACCACAAAAATGACCACATTTATCAATGTGGTTTGTGATCATTTTTATTGATAAATGCAGAATTAAATAGTTAAAACCATTCAATATTTAGTTAATTATTTTGGTAGGTAGTTCAAAAAAATGAATCATCTTCTGTAGTAGTCACACCAATGGACTAAATTAATTTGTAAATAATTTGTTGATTGTATACATCTTATAAGTTTTTGACAATAACTAATATAACAGTAAGTAAATAAAGTATATAAATATTTAAAGACTAGGCAGTCAATTTATTAAAGTTATTTTTATAATAAAATAGTTAAACAAATATCAAGACAAATTTATAGTTGAAAATGATTGTGACAATTTAATAAAGTGTAGTTAAATTTGTTATGTACAATAATACTAACATAAATAATAAGAACGCAAAATAGTCCTTTTACTAAAAAAATCATATACAAAATATAATAAAATGAAAAACCTTTAAATTTTAAAATTAAAACATGATTTAAGTATTGAATTATAAATTCTATTTGTTGAAAAATAAACGTTTGTCTCATAAGTATAAAAAATCTGATTTACAAATAACTATTACAAAAGTGACTTATGCTGTTAAAAAAACTTAATATAAGTAATAAATACTAATAATATTCAAAATATGTCATAAATGTCTTACTAGGTTTTCCTTTTACAAATGTATTGGTTTCAAAATCAAGTGCAACTATACTTGGCCAGTGCGGATACTTTCCTAATTTTGACCAAATAATTTGACCAATTTGGAAATCATCATTTGATTCTTTTTGATTATTTTCTTTCTGATCCAGATCAGGTTTTTGGGACGTTTCGTCTGTAATTATAAAACATTTTTTGAGAAAATAATATTGTCATACAATGTATTATGTTACACACCAAAATATTTAAATATTATTTTTAATACTATTTAATTCTCAGACCCATCTGGCATCCCCTTCTGATTAAGCCTGAAAAATAAACGCTTCCCTTTGTTGTCTTCTCGTCAAATCGTGCGAACAACGCCACTACAGTCTACATATATAGGTATACTTAGTATATACAGTCTACTTAGTTATCAAGGAAAGCGTATCAATAAACAGGGCAGAAGTCAATCAAACAACATTACATTAAGAACTTTAAAGGTAAGCCATATTTTAAGAAAAACAAATTTGTCAATAACAGGGATGTACAAAAAAAAATTGACAAAGATGTAATATACTTATGTAAAAAATGTAACAATGAACATGGGCCGAGAAGTTGTCCAGCATTTGGGAAAAAGTGTAGTCAAGTGTTTGAAAATGAACCATTTTGCTGTAGGTTGTAAAAATAAAAAAGTGAGAACAGTAGATTATTTTAAAAGATTGGACTCAAGTAGTAATGAGGCATGTTTCACTGTAAATAGCATAGCCAAAAATCTTAACGTGGAGGCAAAGGTAAAATGGACACAATTAATAAAAATTAATAACCTGAATGTGGAGATAAAACTAAATACAGGTGCTGATGTTAGTATAAAACCCTACAGTATCTATAATAAATTGATATTAAAACCAATAATTGAAAAGAGTTAAGTAAGAATTGAAACATTTGGAGGATTCTTAAGAGAACCACTAGATGTAGTTTGGGTGGATTATCAAGCTCATGGTAAAACGCAAATATAAGGAAAATTTCATGTAAATGAAATGGTTACTCATGGGAAAAGTAAAAAGAAAATAGAGGCAATACTACGATCGGAGTTGTGTGAAAAATTTAATCTAATTAAAAGAGTACAGACACTTAGGAATGAAGATCAGTTTATTAATAACAATATTGATGTTTTCACTGGACTAAGTCTGTTTCCAGAAAAATGCAAGTTAGTATTAAAAGAGAATGCAAGTCCTATAATAAACACTGCTAGAAGAGTACCATTATCGTTAAAAGATCATTTTAAAAAAACATTAGATCACTTAGTCAAAATTAAAGTGATAGATACTGTAAATGAACCTGTGGATTGGATGTCGAACCTAGTAATAGTTGAAAAACCGCATAAAAAGTTGCGCATTTATCTAGATCCGCAGGATCTTAATAGGGCACTTAAAACTCTCAAATATCCAATACCAACGTTGAAAGAAATTATACCAAAACTAAAATAAAAAAAATGGTATACGGTAGTTGACCTTTCTGATGGGTTTTGGCAGGTAGGTCTTGACAACGAATCGAGCAAACTATGTAATTTTAGTACTTTTTTTGGGACTTTTGGGACTAGATTCTTGAGACTTTCCTTTGGTTTAAATGTTTCACCATAAATTTTTTTTAAGCTTATTAAATAAATATTTATCTAGTGTAAAAGACCTGGTAATATATTTTGATGATATAATGATAAGCGCAGACACAAAAGAAGAACGTGGCAGAATACTAGATCAAGTAGTTCAAATAGCAAGGGAAAATAATATCAAACTTATTAAAATAGCTGATAACATGCCATTTGATAGTTTTGAATTTAAACAATTTAGTACCGATTATAAATTTAAAATAACAACGTCTAGTCCGTACTACCCCGTAGTAATGGGTTAGCAGAGAAATTTGTAGGAATTGCTAAAAAGATTATAAAAAAGTGCATCATAGAGAAAAAAGACTTAGGTACAACTATTTATTTTGAACTACAGGAACACGTCAGTGTCAAATAGTAAATATTCCCCAGCTCAATTATTGGTGTCTAGACTGTTAAAACACAAAACTACGAGTAAGAGAAGTTAAGTCAAAACAGAGAGTAGTGAATGCCAAAGAAGAAGTATAGAGATATAAAGCTAAGGAGAAATTGTATTATGATAGAGATCAACAAAAACTAGAAAAGAGTTTACGGTGAATGACATTAAAAAGTGGGTAAAAGGTGTGATAGTTAAACAATTGAAAATCCCAAGATCATATTTAGTAGAGATAAACAAAGTAGTGTATAGAAGAAACTCGTATCATTTAAAAAAAATTACTGCAAGATATAGTTAAATTAAAGTTTATTTATACTATGTACCTATACTAATATTAAGATTTGTCACTTATACTGTGTATGATATTAAGTTTATTTCAAAGCGTTTTTTTTTTTTTTTTTAATAGTTGATTGTGATATTAAAATTAAGTTATATAGTTACCGATGTAATAATCTTATGGAGAGAGATGTGTTGTATTCTGATAGTAAATAGGTGATAAGTTTATACATCCTAAAATATTTTGATTGTACGTTTCATTAATAATCACAATATACCGTCATGCCTCTCGTATACACTTTTGTAATTAGTATCTCCACAGTTAATAATACTAAAAAGCCACACTATTATATTATAGTTTTATCTTATTTATCTTTCTTTTTTTTTTTTTTTCCTATTACTTCCCCGGCGCCACCACTGCCAACGGCACGTAGTGTTCCCAAGCTGTCACCCATTCAAGTACTAACTACGCCCGACGTTGCTTAACTTCAATGATCGGACGGGAATTGGCGTATTCAACGTGGTAAAGCCGTTGACATCTAATTTATCCTAATCCATAAACCAATCGTCAGGTTTAGACGAAACACACTACACGCGGACGGGGTGATTATTAAACCACGCACGAAAGCGTGCAGAGAACCAAAATGTACAGTTAGGACGTTAGGTACTCACCGAGAGATGAGTTCTCCATGATTCTTCGTCGTTTCGCGTTTTTTGTTCGTTTGAAAACGTTCCAAAAAAGATGTAAAAAAAAATGAAAGAAAAAAACTATGTGGAAAAATTCAGACCACGCAGAGCACGCGCAAGACGCAAATGACGGTAGGAACGACGGCGACAAAATGTGAAGTGACGCTTGACGCTGGTCGGCTGGTGACGAGTAATAAAATGTATAAAAATATGATGGAAAAACACGCGATACGCATGACCCCTGCTTCCGCCACCCGTAACAACAATGGTTAAATATGGCACTGGACTTTCACCAGTTTTGATTGGTCGTGTTTTAATTGTTTCGTTATTTATAAATCAATGAGAAGTGACGTAAGGGCCCTCCCAACTATTTTTCCCCTAACTCGTTAAAACGTTCGCTGCGACTGTCGGCTATTGTTCGTTGTGCGGTCGTCGGCTATAGCCAACTTGTAGGTAATTATTGACCATAAGTTCTACCGAGGTTAATGTGCTATAACATGTCGACGCACTGTGATTATGAAATCATTTTTGCACCTGCCACTCAATAGAAAATGATCGTTATGTCAGTCTAATCCGTTTATAAATAACTATTGCCGTTGGGTTTTTATTTTGTATCGAATTATACGCATTCAATTCAATCTCTTTTCTATGGCAGATAACGAAATGAATGCACGGTTATAGCCGACCCGCCGACACTTATTGGCACGGAATACGGCAGTTGTCGGCATCATTCAACGATGTTGAAAAAATTGTTGGTGGCATAAACGATACTGAAATAATTACTACAGGGCCTGAAAGTGTACGTAACACTGATATACTAAATTATATAAATTCATCACCAGCTCAATTAGCTAAGCTCATGAAGAAAAAAAGTGGACAAAATTCAAATAAAATATCAGAGATTGATTCCTCATTAGATAATGCTGTTCAAACATTAAGAGCTGTATGCAAACAAAAAGCAACAAACAACAAATTTAATAAATTTGGTAATCATGTAGCTGCACAGTTGGAAAAATTACCACTAAATCAAGCATTGGTATGCCAAGAAAAGATACAGAGGAAGTTGACTATATAGTGCCCGATTGAACATGATATCTAGACCATTATAACCAGTTGTAAGTGAAACGTCTGAAACATTCGATGATGATTATGATTTTTTAACGACTGATAGTTGAAATTGTGCCGCGCTTCACTCATCCTATAAATGAACCACAGTCAAATGCACAACTGTATTATAACAACTGGAGTGAAAATAATTAAACAATATGTGATTGTTAATTTTATAAAATTATCTTAAGTGGTATTAACTATTTTATTTTAAATATCTTAAAAGTTAAACAAGTTTTTAATTTAAGTTGTTACATTGAAGTTTTTAAGTAACTTAATGTCAAAGTTAAAATATAAATTACAAAAATTTGTTTTCATTTTTTATCCTGTTTTTACCTCAATATATTCTTTCAGTTCTTCAAATATTGCATTGAACACCTCTGGTACAAATTCACTTATTGACAATTTTTCGACCCTATATGTACTGCCATGTTTTTATAGGAATCACCAGTAGCCAATATCTTAATGTTACTAGAAGTTTTAACTTAGCAGGTAATGCATCCCTCATAATGGTATTCTGTTTTTGAATCTTAGGTGTCACCTATACAATTTAAAATATAAAGAGGTTTTTTTGAATATTTATTTATTTATTAATAAAAATGAGCTATATACAGCAGCAATACTAAAACAGTAACAATCATAAATATTATAAAATATTTACCTTTTGAAGCAATACATTAAACATCTCTTCATTTATTCTTAAAAAATTGAAGTAACTAGATGAATCTTCAATTGCTAACTCATTTAAAAGAGTGTTTGAAATGCCTAATTGGTTTCTTTGTCCAATCCAACTTCGCATCCATAATTTTTTTGATCTCCGGTTTCTTCTTTTTAAAATAATCAATTCATTGATTACTTCAATAAGAGCTAGTTTGATTGCATTGGTCGATATTATTTAATATTTTAACAAATATTTGTACAATAAAATAGTCATTGACTTGAAAACAAATCTTAAAATTTTTCTTTTTGCTTATATGTTTATCAATGTTCAATGTTTTTTTTTTATACTATCACAATTCACTATCACCTTCATACACCGCGGCTCGTGTGAACACATATTTTAATGTTTAAATCTGAATCTTAATGTTTAAAACATGTTTTATCTTATCTGTGGTACTATCACATATTCTCATGATAGTAACTATCGCGTTTTACTATCATCATGCGACCGCGGCTTACACAATGATAGCACAGATTATATAAAAATTATTCTTGCTTCGTGCTTCAAACTGTGTAAGCTGTTATAGAGGAAAAGAAATGCAATTTTTATATTTTATTATTTAAATTCGATTCATTATGAATGATGTAAACCATGCTAATAACGGATTATTGATACCAATAAAATTAAGTGACTGATAATAGAAGAAATTAACCCTATCAAACGCTCTAAAATATTTTATTTTGTTTTAACAATTATATTTTTACTTACTAACAATTGTAATTTCGCCAATAAATATTATTGTTATAACTTATTACAAATAATAATTAATAAAATACAATTAAATAGGTACCACTCTGGATTATTAGTAATACCTACATCCAAACCAGTAATCAACCCATTTTGGTCTCTATAATTTATATTTTGTTAAAATCACACTTTTTTTTTTTTTAGAAAAATTTGTTTTATTTCCAACCCTGGTGAGAGACTGATAGTGTTAGTTGACTGTGATAGCTGCAAGACACGTTACTGCACAGACTTCTATACTACGTGTAGTATAGAAGTCTGTGCGTTACTGTGTCATCACGTTCATTTTGTAGTTTTTCTTGACAAATAATTCAAAGGCATTTTTTTAATTGTATGGCAGACACACATAATTTCTAATTTGTTCGGATCCTGTTTATTTTCGTTCGACATTTCCTTTAACTGTTTTATGTCTCAGGTTCCTGAACGTTTACCGTCATTTGTTGCATCTCCTGCAGTAATTTTTGTTATGTCAATTCTAAATCCTGAAACAATAAACATTTATCTACATCCAACAGAAAACATATAGCATATTATTTAAAACTTAACAGAAATACAATAATTAGGATATTTAATAAAATATTATAATACAAAATATATATTTATTTTGAAGTGTTACCTAAAAAATGCCATGTTACAGGTGCCAAATACAGTTTAGTGTTGGGAAAAAGTGATGCAAGACTACAAAACTTTGTAGAATATACAAATCAAGTGTCTCCCGAATTCCAGTTCACAGTATTTTAATAATAAAAAAGATTTTAGTGCCATATCGTTTGCTATCAGGGACAGAGTGGCCTACTGGGTAACCGGGACAATGCCTAGTGGCCTGACCAAATATTATGTAAAATAGTCCGTATGTCAAATAACAAACTATACTTATATTATACGTATTATATAATATAGTATTATATAATACTTATATTATATTATATATATATACTATACTTATATCGTCTTATATTTGAGACGAAACAATAATTATAATAATAAAAATTAATAATAATTGTTTAACATTTAGCAATTTGTACAAAACATTTATCAATGTAATTACTAATGAGCTAGGCAGCAAGAGTAAACTTTTATGTAAATTATTATTATAATTGTTCATTTGTTGTTTAATAAAAGAAAAGAATTTCATTTTTATGAATTTGTTAACAATGAATTCATGTCGTTTACTAAAAATATACTTATATTTGGCAAACTAAGCTGTAAAATTTATATTTTAAGTAAATTATCATTAGGTATAGTTTATCTTTTGATATTTAATATAAGACAATGTGAAATGATTATTTAATTTGTAACATTGTGGTAACACATTTCTTCTATCATAAAATTATTCATATTATTCAATATTCCTAATTAAATTAAATAGTATAAACTATATTTTTAATTTAAAAATTTGTGAATTGTGAGAGTTGTGTTTGAACAAAAAAAATGTATAACTGGTATACAATGTTAAATCAGTGAACAGTGGTGTGCATATAAAGTGGTATGTTTAAATCATTTCCCTCAGGAAATGTTAAGGCTCTAGAAATAAATTTGTATAACTAAATATTTGAATGCTTCCCAAACAAAAATTGTAAGTACAGTATACTACTATTATTTGATATTAGTAAATGGTAAAAATTTAAAATTTACCTAATTGCCTAAATAAATTAAATTGGCCTGAAAATATATGTTTGCCCGATAAGAATTTTTGAGCTACTCCGCCCCTGTTTGCTATTGTCGATGCTGATTATAATTTCTATACATCAATGTGGGAACTAATGAAAGAGCTAAATAAAGCCTCAGTGTATTGAAAAATCAACATTTAATGAGGCTTTATTAAACCATTCACTAAATATAACAAAACAAGGGAAGATGACCAAATTATTGAAATTGCTCCATTCAACTTGAAATTTTTATGTCATTAGAAATGGTTTTATAATTTTACTGTTGAAATTTTAATAGATTTTGAGTGAGCTATGGAACTTTAAAATTTTTGAATTTCTTTTGTACGGCAATTATTATTTCATAGAACCTCTAGTTTTTATTTAAGACTTGAAACTTTAATGCAATCTAAACAAGTTAGTTTAACATATGTGGTTAAAAAAATTAGATAATTGGTTTACACAATTTCGGTTTATAACCGATTATAAATTATTATTTTGTCATAAAAATTGTCATTCCGGGCGGCCGTGTATTAAGGTAGGAACAAATAATCATGGTGAACATTTTTTTTTACACATTGATTTAGATTTTTTTGATCAAAACAACAATGTTCTTAATTTTTTGTTTATAATATTAATCTAAACTTTAAATATAACTCTGTTGATATTTAATAATTTAATTTTCAAAATTGTTTTTAAAAAAAAATTATAATAATTGATAATATTGATAATTTACCTTATTACCCAAGTCCAAATTTTAGACTTAATGGAAAATTTGTGTATTGCATTTCCTCGCTTAATTTTTGTAGTTACACAAACATTAATTAAAATTAAATATTTTTTTTAAAACAATAAGTTCTCTATTAGCCTATAGTAAAATTCAGAAAAC
The DNA here is from genome assembly GCA_017140985.1 of Hormaphis cornu. Taxonomy (NCBI): domain Eukaryota; kingdom Metazoa; phylum Arthropoda; class Insecta; order Hemiptera; family Hormaphididae; genus Hormaphis; species Hormaphis cornu. Next base: position 3,389,613 of record CM029361.1, read on the forward strand.
TTCTTTGGATTTAAAATTGTTTACAAACTCATTAAAACTACTCAAGTTACCTACACTAAATGATTATGAAATAATATTTGGAGAACATAACATGTATAAAGAAAAAAAAATTCTTTCATAAAATTGATACATAAATTATTTTCTGTTTTGTCAAAAAAAAAATCTTAGAAATAATTATTTTTGTTCTAACAATGTTAGCCTATTACCTTACAAAAAACAAAAATAACCTCACAAGAAAATAGAAATAAACAAAACCAATTTAGCACCAATAATGTAATTTTATGATTTACTGAATTTTATTTATGTAGATACATAACTACATTTTTTTAAAAATTATTTGATAATAATTTTGATTGGTATGTACATCGAGTTCAAAATTATTGTATCCGCATGCATTCAATTTTACATTATTTAATTAAATTACATTTTTTCAATATGAAACATTCAATTTTTTTTAATTTGAAAAAGTGACAAAAATAAGACACATTTCCATCCCTGTTATTATGCACACAGGATTATTAAAAACAATAACGGAATTGAATAAAAAAGTAACAAGTCTAATTTAATTTATACAATACATTATCAGTTATATTTTGTACATGTGCACCTATGAATTTTGTGTTTTACAATAATTATAGAACAGTTTAATTGATTTTGAAAGTTTTAATATCTTAATTTGAACATTTTGTGTAACAAAGAATTTTACACAATTTTTTAATGAGTAATAACACAATAGCACAGTAAATAAAAAACACCTGTTTTTAAATCTTACAGAATCTAAAATAAACGTATAAAATGTTTATGAAGATGATAATAGCTAAAAATGTTTCGTAATATTATCTTATCAACTAAAAACTAAAACTCTGACACAATATATTTTACTCTCTACAGGTAGGTACAATAAATACAACTTTAGCATTCAAAAAGATACCTAACTAATACCAAAGTGATCACATCTTATACAGCGTGAATACTGAATAGTATACACACTAAAATTAAAATTAATACCAGAAAAATGTATAGAAAACCTACATTTTATGTTTTTACCAGCCAATAAATTTGTATTCAAGTATACGTTTATATTTTGTATTTTAAAATCATAGAAGAGTTTAATTGAATTTAAAAATCTAAATACTATGCATTTGAAGACTGTAAATAATCTTACACAATTTAATGAGTACCAATAAAAAAACATTTAAAAAAATAACTGTTAGGTACATAAAATCTAGAATGAATAAAAAATAATTGTATACACGTTCTAGAAGTGATAATAGCTAAATAGGTATCATAACACTATCTTATCAACTAAAAATCTTTTTATAAAATATATTTCACTCCCTACAGATTGGTAAAAATAAATTCAATTTTTGTGTTATAACTGCTTAATACAAAAGTTTTTACATCGTATACAACATTAATACTGAATAGTATACAAAATAAAATTAAGAATATCTCCAGAAAATTGTTTAGAAAAACAATATTTTATGTTTTTACCAACAATTATTGATTATATAAAAAAAAACATACAGATTTTAATTATCCTATTATCAAAATATATATTATCCTATTACTAGTGACCTTACTTAAGTTACATTTGAGTGGAATTTAAATTTCCCTGTTATAAATATTATATAATAAAGAAAAATGGATAAGTGTTCCAAAGGGGTGTGATTGGGCCAATTTTATGCTAAAAAATGTAAATAAATGCAATTGTTTCCAAATTAGAAAGGCAGCAAAAACTTTTTATGTACAAAACAAAGAATATATGTCACATACAAATCATGTAGGTATATTTACACATTTTTTTGGAGCATTAAAATGAAAAGAAATAATAAAAACCCCGTTAACTAAGTGAATTAAAATTAATTTAGAGGTAGGTAATTCAGAGAAATACAAAACTAACAGCGCTTATAAATAGAGAGAGGATTTTTAAGTTTTCACATATATTTATTCTAATGCAACTCTTGAAAAAGAGTTAAAAATGTTGACGTTTTGTCAATCACCAAGTTTGTAGGAATAATTTGCATATTTTAGAATGTATTGCGTTATTGTACGTAAAAAAAAATGACCATATTTGTTGAGATTTTTATTTAAAATAAAATACACGGTATAGGTATTTTGTTTGAATGGATACCTACATGTTATGGTAGTAAAGTACAACCAATAATTCATACAAATATTAACAATATAACATTAAAAAAAAAAAAATGATAATTAAAAAATCAACATATTAAAAAAGCATATTTTAAAGAAAATGAATATTTTTTGTATAGCTTTTATTTTATTTAGATATGCTTTTGACAAGCATCATATTTTAAACTTTTAAGAACTTATGAATCCGCTCTCTAAATTTATAAACGAGCGGCTGTTTGGGGGTATTGTATTATGAACTGGGCGGAAAACATTTCTCCGAGAAATAACTCGGGTCGTGATTTAGACGTCACAACGTCCCTATCACTCTTTAATCGTCTTCAGCTTGCGGGACAGTTCGATGAACACCTCCTTGAAGATTGGAGTGTCAATGTTCTTGCCCAACTGGTACAGCACGAACCAGCATCCGATCCCGGTTCTCCTCATGGCCGTCATGCCGTAAGCGCGGGACGACAGCCTAACTTTGGCCCTGAGCATCACCAAACGGAAACCGGGCAGCAACATAACGGCGAAGCGGTACGTCGCGTTGACATAGCTGACCGTGGCTACAAACCAAAACCAGAACCACAGGAACACGAAGATCTTCTCGTTGACGATGTTCACGGGCAGCACGCACAGACCCTCCGCCCTCTGAATGGAGCCGGACGGGCCGTAGCTGTTGAACGAGCACATGGTCACCTTGGGAAAGATGCGGTCCATCGGGTCGGTACGGTTCTCGGGTGCGTGCAGGCTGAACTGCAGTGTCTCCAGCCCGTAACCGCTGAACTCGCCGTCCAGGAAGTAGTCCAGAAACAGCATTTGCAACGACACGTTGAGTAGGTTGAACAGCTCGCACGCGAAGAAGCGATGCGCGTACGCGTCCAGTTCGTCCACGTGCCGGGCCAGATGGTCGACCACCTGCTGCACGCGGCTCGCGCGCTCCTCGTCGCTCATCAGGCCGCGCAGTTGGAAGGTCAACGAGCGGAGGAGGCCATCCTCGCGCGACTTCCACGCCAAACGCGGAGCGTAGAAGAACGCCGCCTGGAAGAACAGCACAAAGCACACCCACTGATAATACTTGTGGTATTTTATAATGTTTTGGTTGTCGGAGTCCGCGTCATCGTAGTCAGAGAGGGGTCCGGACACGCCGGGCTGGATCACGTCCTGGCCGACGCGGCCGTACAGCCGGCCGGGAAGCGTGTACGTGGCCGTGGTCCAGCAGTACGAGTCCGCGAAACCGGGCGGCAGCGGGTCCATGACACAGTCGATCGGGTCGCCAATGTACTGGCGCGCGGTCACGATCAGCGAGCACGCGGTCAGCAGCACCGCTGTCACCTTGTAGTGCAGCTTGAACACGAAGTTGTCGATGGTCACGTCGTCAAGCTTGAGCAGACCGCGGAGCGCGCCGAACACGTCGATCATCGTTGCGAGGTGAAAAAAATCGACGGAATAAAATGAAATAAAGAAAAAAACGAGCGAGTCGAAAGTGAACGAACGGAGTTATTCAAACTTCAAACCAAATGGCGACAATACCGCGGAAGGCAACTTCGGATTCGGACGAATAACGCGAGAGCACGACAAATATTATTATTTTATTTGGCCAAACAATGAACAAGTGAAATAGTCGTTTATAGGTTAGGTTGTGGTATCTCCGCTTCACGGAATCCTTCCCGGCGGCGGTTAC
>CM029361.1:3393826-3415245 GCA_017140985.1 Hormaphis cornu
ATTATATGTATTATATAAGGGCTTTTTTTTAAATCAATCCATAATGACGATTAATTTCATATTCGAAGCGCTTAGATAAGTCTTGTAGCATTGATTTTATAATAAAATTCAGTATTTGAAATAGTTCTAAAGGTGTTAATTCTACTATAAAAGTACAAAATTATTTTAACAAAAGAATAAAGGTATTCGATACATTTTTTGAATGCTAACCACCGGATTAATATAATTTTGAAAATAATTTTTCTATTACAGATTACCTGAACGACACTAATAAAAAGCAGCATGTGATTGTAAACCAGTTAGCTACGGGACTGCAAGTAAGATAAACTGTTAAAGTCAAGTTCCCATTGAACTATATTAGGATAAAATTTCAACTGATCTGTTGGTATTATATTATATAACGGTTAAGGATTTTCCGATAAAATGTTTGCACTGCACAGATTGATACTTTGCAAGTCTGAGAGAGTTGAACTGGAACCATGCCGATAGTCAGCAAATTTATATACCTATTTAGTATTTATTAATAATTATAAAAGTGCTCGCATTTCAGATCATCGTGGTACCTAGGGTTGATTTTGGGCTAATATCGTGCAATTATACGTAGTGTCTTTTACACTTCAGGGTTAAAACTCCTTACTCCCCCCCTACCCCATGTAACTGCATTACACAATGTATTTTAGTATGTTTATCCAGAAGTAGACATTCTGTCTTGCTGGTTTCATTTCGTACAGGTTTGATAATTATTTAATCATACTGGTGTGACCTAACGCTCATTTAAAATGAATAATAATTAATTAATAATGTGTTAAATCTTAATTGCTTGTACAGTTAATTTTTTTTAATTTACACAGTGCTTACCAAAAAAGAAGCAAAATGGGGTACTCAACCATGTAAACGAAATATTAGTTGCCAAAACGTGCTTGCAAATTGCTGCAGCCTTATCAATTTTACCACCACATTTATTAGAAGAAGGGTTTCAGGAAGTAAAAACCTATGCACAAATAATTATAGTGGTATTTCCTAGATTTTTTACTTATTTAGGCTGGTAAATAGTAAATTGTTAATTAAATTTGTTATGTAAATGCTATTATTTAATATGTATGTAGTCTTGCAGAAGATATTTTTAGTAATATTTAACACATATATTCAAATTATTTAAAAATTATTTTTACCCTTCTAGTTATATTATTTTCTTTACACTATATTAATTTATTATCCAAAATTAACAACAAATGCATGCCGTTTTGTAATATTTTTTGATCAATCTAAAGGAAAAACTAATAATTAATTTGATAGTCTAAAAAAAAAAAAAAAAATGATAGAAAGTACTTTATTACACTCATATTTCCTCAATGCCTGTATTAATAATTGTATTTATAGTTTAACTATAATTTACATTTTTATGTAAAAAACTTTTTATAGGTACATACATTAATCAAACGTTACAATAGATAAATATATGTACATACATTTTTATATTTATTGTTATCTACTTGCCATATTATTACTTTTGTAAAAAAAAAAAAATTAAATCCAACAAAATTGATAATAATTAGTAACTGAAAATCAACATGTAAACTATCATTGCTATGAATAAAATGCCATGATTTACAGAAATCCAGATTCAGCTATACTACACAGTTGGCTTACAACAGAATCTTTGATGCCCTAAGCCCGCAAAAAAGCTGTACCCTCTTTGCCAACTACTTTGCTCGAATTGGGAGAGTATATAAATAAAGACAGGTAACTTAATACTTTACAAGGTGACATAGTGCTTAGCATTGAAATTAATTAGTTTTTGTTTTTATTTTAAATTCACTAACATACTTATTTTTATATTCCTTAAGTCATGTTTGCAATCAGTCAGGTTGGTTTCTTATGTCAGTTATTTACTAAAACAAGTTATCTTACAATTGATGTGTAATAAATTATTTATTTAATATGGAAAATAGGTATCAATGTGGTAACCAACCATTCTACAAAGAGTGGATTGTGAATAGTAATGGTGATTTCAGCATAATGTTTGCATTTGATGATCCTATTAATGCTGCAATAATTCAAGGTGCCACAGAGTTACATTTAAAATAGTGCCATTAACACCCAGTTGCAGACAACTTTTTATTATACATCTTAAACTGCAAAATCACGTAAGCCAATTTTTTTATTTAAAAAATCTCTCATGTTCAAATTACTAACATATTTAACTTTAGTCAATCCCAGTTTGCTATATACTTATAGAAACCAGGACCAAGATTTCATCCTAAAAAAAAGTATTGGAACAGTTTAAATAGTTATTTCTAAATGTCAGACCAACACTGGTTATGATTGATTTTGAAACCAGCCTACATAACGCATAATGACTACATAGTCCATACCCTGAAGCAACTCTATAGTCATGTTGGTTTTAGTATGTACAGGTTTGTAATTAAGTTGTTTTTGATATTTTTTTATTCATTCATTAATAAATTATTAATAATTGTATACATAGTTTAACTATAATTTGCATTTGTATGTAAAAATGTACTATTAATTGGAAAATTTATTCAAAATAATTTTAAATTAAAGGCTTAATTTTGTGGCATTGTATAATGAAATGTAATTAATTAATATTATGTGTCTAAACCCAATATAAGTAACGTAATTAATAAGGGTTTTTTTATTATACATTGAGTTGTTTCTATAATATATCATTATTTAAGAACTTACACTCTTAACATAAGTTATAAACTTAATCACTGAGACAACAAATATTTTTGTAATTAATAGTGTATACTTAATGTAACTCTAAACAGGTATTTTAAACTAATCTTGTTAATTAAAGTTTGTAGTTAAAATTTTGCAAAAGAAGTGAAAACAACAATTTATAGTGTTTCCTGCAGTTAAATTGGTGCAATATTTATTGTTGAATATCAGTTGTTACGTTCTAATGAAACCCACTTATATTATTATTTAAAAACTGTATTTTTTTAAAGCTTGCCAAAAAAGGTAAAAAAATTGAGATACACTAACTACTTAAAAAATAATATGACTGCAAAAATGTGCATACGCATGATTGCTGTACAGGATTTATTACCGCACAATTCGATAGAGACCGGTTTCGAAAAAATAAAAAACTATGCCTATCTTAATTAAATTCGATTGCTATGGTTCTTTAGATACTTTTCATGGTAAAGTTTATAAAATTTTTTTTATTGTTATTACGGTATTATTGTTTTATTTAGTATTACATTTTTAAATTAAAACAGTTTTTGGATCAATCCAATAGGGCCAGAATGCTTTTTGGATTATAATCAACCCCGCCAAACAAATAATACTTTCAAAAGTTTTCATTCATCCTTAAAACAGACGTTTTAGTTGATGCATCCAGACTTGTGGTAAATGCTAGGTAATACAAAATTATAAAGAACTGCATTTAGTGTTGCATTTAGTAAAGAAAATATATTATATTTTTTTTATTTAAAAAGAACATGTGGACATAAAAATTACTTTTATATATATTGTTTAATTTTAGGAATGATTTAAAAGAGGAAGCCAAATGATTTAATTAGTAAATTAATACTCAAGATTATTAAACAGGAATGGACAGTTAGGAGAAGTTAAGCATTTAGGTAAATGATAACCTAAAACAGACGGAACAAATAGAATAGTTTTGCTGTAGGTTAATAATAATATTTATACTGATAATAGAAGAAAAATATCTTAAATTAGTAAAAAGTTTTAAAACAGATGTATTTATCCTAAATTCAGAGCTAATTCTGTTAGTCTAGTTACATTAATAAAATAAATTAAAATGAGTATTAGTATTCAAACATAAACAATTATTAATATTTGTTATTACACAATTGAAATTAATAGTTTCCATACTTTCAGTTATGTACTGAAGTAGTTTTATGTAGAATTATATGGATTTGTTCAATTAATAATATTATATTAGAATGCAGGTTAAAAACGATTAGTGAAGTTATTTACTATTGTTTTTGTTTTCCATCTTAACTCAAAATTGTTTTAAACTATAAAAATATTACCATTTAATTATAGATATAAGTAATCATGCCAAATTATTTCAAGAAATACCTTAGTTAAATAAAAAGTTTTGGGTTAAGATAAATTTTGTATATTGAAATAATAGTAAATGTGAACAATCAAGTTTCTAAAATTAAAACAATTTTGCTGAGAACAAATATAATATGGCCCCAGTTATATCATGTTTATAGATGGCTAATTTGTGTTTTTACCACTACAGTATGTTTAGGATGTTTAACTTAGTCAATACACTTCCAAAATATAAGTTATATTAAGGCAATAATGAGTATATGCATCCGCCATTTTGTTTGCAAGAAGTCTGATAATGATTAACTGATACCTAGTAGCTGTTAAATATGAATGTAGAATATTTCGCTCATGTGCAAGTTCATTTTTATAAAATTGATTTTAATTCTACTAAAATTTTAACTATTGTTTATAATTTTAAAAATATGTTGTATTCTGCAGTAAACTGTAGTAATTGAAGCAGCCAGGGTTATCGATTATATCGGTTTCCTGCCGACCCCAAAAGAAGACAAATTTGGATAATAAATACCAGACGAGATAAATGGATTCCTACAGATTCAGCTCGACTTTGCCATGTTAGTATTCTTAAATACTAAATAATATTTTCATTAAAATAACATAAATTCACATTAGGCAATTTACACTTTTAATTGTGATATTTCAATAGGCATATCTTGCATGAAAATTAACATGTCGAATAATATCAACATAAAAAAAAAATAATCTACTTACATTTAGGTTTGTTCATTTATATTAAATTTATATTTAAATAGGTTCACTTTGAAGATAATCAGTTTGAGCAAAGTCGAATGGATGGATTAAAAAAGTTGAGATGTGACGCAATTCCTACTATTTTTAATGTTCCTAATCCACCATAGAAACTAATGACCACAAGAAACACAATGTACAAAGTAAATTATACAAATTATATTATATTAGTTGTTATTTGTGTTGAAGTAGATAGTGTATAAATTAATTTATTTAGGGTTGTCTAATTTTCTAAAATACTGAACTGTTAGCGGCAGTAGTTTACTAGTTAGTTAGGCAGTACAATTGAATTTTTTTTTTTTTTTTTTTTGTAGAGTTCTGATATTGTTGATGACAATGTAAGCCTGACTATAGAATCTGTAAATATGCTTTAATTTAGATATTTATTTTTATTTTTCTCAGGTTTATTTTTCAGAGTTGTTAAGTGCACTTTAACTGTAAAATTATCTCCTTCTGTAATCACCAAGCATAAACAAATCTATATTATATTAAGCATACAGTATCTATATCTATATTATATTTTATTACAGTGTGTTGATTGTCGTCAGTGTATCAACAAAATTGCTTCATTAAAAAAACAAGTTAAAATATTAAAAAAAGAAACTTGCAAAAGGGAGATTGCTTTAAAACATTTTTTAACTGAACAGCAAATAAAAGTGCTTACAAAGGAAACACATGTACAGCAATGGGACAATGAAACAATAATGAAAGCTCTAAAAATTCGTTTTGCTGTTGGAGTTCATGGATTTCAATACTTAAGAGAAATGAATTTTCAGTTACCCTATTATAGCACCATAACTCGTCGGCTACAGGATCTTACATTAGAATTTTGAATGTTTGAATCAATGTTAGAACTTTTACGCTTTAAAATTCAACAGTTGGAGAAAGACGACAGGTTCTGCGTTCTATCATTTGATGAAATGGAGATTAGCTGTGAAGAATGTTATGATAAGAATCAAGTTAAACGTTATGGAAAGATTACTCTTGGTAATGACACAGAATAAATGAAACTATTTATTCATCTAAACTGTGGTAATGACAATAAGGTTGGATATTAACTGTTATTAGTGTTGCTACGTAGTGTAAAGAATAATTGGAAACAAGTTATCGGTGCTCATATTACAGATGGGGCTCTTGATCCTAAATTAACCAAGCAGTTTATTTATGATTGCATAGAATTTTGCAAACAAGCTGGCTTAAAAGTTGTTTCGCATCTTCTGATATGGGAAATAAAACAGATCACTATGGAAAGAGTTAAGTGTACAAATTCAAAAAAAATGGTATTCGACAGAATTATTTTACATATGAAGACCATAATATATTTACTATGCCAGACGTATGCCATTTGATAAAAAATTTAAAAAATATTGCATTAAAGAGTTCAATAAAATTACCCAAAGAATACTGTGAAGCAGAAAATCTACCTACAGAGTATGTTCTTTGTAAGTATGTGGGAGACTTGTAGAATATTGAACAGCAGAAGGATTCAAATAGAGATGAAGAACTTTGCTTACTACATCATTTGAAAAGAGAAATCATATACCCAAATAATTTTCAAAAAATGAATGTTGGGGCAGCTGTACAATTTTTTTCTTTAAAAACTACAGCTGCTGTGGAAACTGCTGTTAACTGTAAAATGCTACCTAAAGACGCGCTAACTACTGCTCATTTTATTAGATTAATCAACGAATGGTTTTCAATAACTACAAGCAAATTACAAAAAACATCAATAACAAAAAGAAACAAGGAAAAAAAATATGATTTTCTTCTAAAATTGATCGGTATAGCTATCGGTATAACAGACCGAATTTTGGATTACATGAACAAGTGTTAAACCTAAGTTTGGAAACAAATTTAATTTATTTAAAATCTAACTTTGGATTTATACCTTCGGAAATAAATCAGTTAGAGACGTCTGGGATGTTATTATCAGAGTCAATTAAATGCATAAAAAAAATTGAGTCTTTAATCCAAAAAGCTCCAAATAAAATCGGACAAACAATAGCAACCAAAATGGAGAATGTCATTTTAAAGAATAATGGATTTAAAATTGTAACTAACATCTCTGAAATGCTAGATGGCAAAAGCGCAAGAGGAGAAGATATTCCAGAAGATTTTACTACTGATGACATGACCTACTTCAAGTATGCACCCATAACGTCCATTGATGTTGAAAGAAGTTTTTCATCATACAAAAATTTATTAACTGATTGACGTCGTCATCTTTTGTTTGATAACATCAGACACATATTAATTGTACAATGCAACAATGCAATATGAATATTATTATAACATCAACATCCCAACACTAATAATGAAAATATTTTTAATATTATTTTTTTTTATTTATATTTTACTTTTTAATTTATTTTTAATATTGAAATTTATTTATACCCATATCTCTAATAAAAATTATTATGTATAAATAAGTTTTTTCACTTACTTAATTAGTATTTTAGATAATTTTTAAGGTCATTTTTTGAAGTTTTTAGGGCATTTTCGCACTTTTTTTAGGGCTTTTTTGCATTTTTTTTAGGGCATTTTTGTGTGTTTTTTAGGTCATCAACATCCTAACTCTAGTAATTATTATGTTAATGACACTATTTAGTGTTATTAACATAATTTGTTTAATAGTTAATAACACAAAATATAATAAAACCGAATCACAAAAATAATACACTTTTTACTGTATAAACATATTTTAACGAATCAACGACTTATGTTGGAGTCGTTGATTCGCGCTGAAGATGACATAGTTGTTGAAATACATAAACGCAGTAAAAAGTGTATTATTTTTGTGATTCGGGTTTTTATATTTAGTATAAACAGTCACAAGTGCTCAAGTTTCATTTTAGTATGTAATCAACAAATACAAATACAATATATGATCCTTTACTTTTATTATATTATATCAAGATTATAAAATTTTATAATTAAAAGATTATAAAATAAAATTTCCTAAATTCTCATGGCTTGTCCATATAATATACTTAATAGTCTATAATAATGATTTGAGCAGTCACTTATTTTATTTCATTTTTATAAATTTTATTTTTAATTTATTTAAAAATTATTCAACTGATAACACATTAAATTAGAAAATTGAATAACAAATTATTAAAATAATTAAAATGTGAATATTGAGTTTTATACGTTGTATACGTTTTATACTGTACATATTATATGAGTAACATATAAAACGTTTTATACGTGTATACTATCAACCCTGACAGTAATAGTCTTATGGTTAATAATAATAGTTAAAAAAATTTTATACTGATACTATTTAGCACAAATGGATCAATACAAGTGTAAAATAACACTCGTGAGTTGCCAGCCTACAACTAATTGAAATGTTTAAGTAGACAACCCGCTTTCTTTTTTCTAAGATTCAGCTTTTCAATTTCTAATTTTAAACTAGCTATTTCTTGCTTAGCCTGCTCTTTAAAATTATTGCAGTCATGATTGTTATCCTATAGAAATAAAACAATAATTATATTTAATGGAATTCACAAGCTGATACAAAACATTAAGAAATTATTATTCATATAATATAATACATATATTATATTATTATATATTATATATTCTGTGACAAAACAAAATAAAATAAAATTACCTTAGAACAAACATTTTAAAAATACAAAAGTTATCATAGTCAAATTTACATACCTTTTTTGAATATTTTTTTAATGCTTGTTTAGATGATATATTTTCATCAGCAGCAATCATTTTACTGTCTGTAATCTGCATTTGATGTTGTAGGTAACCCATAATTTATTAAATACAGTTTTTTTTTACGTACTTTACTTAAGTAATATTACCAAACAATATTTAAACATACCTACTCAAAAACTTAATAAACTAAGCACTGTCTTTATACATTTACCTTATAACTTCATAATATCCAGATTTCTATTGATATGAATAAATAATTTGTACTTTAATTTTGCATTGATTTGATTATTTAATTTCTTTATGTGGGTATAATGATATTGTATAATATTTACATATTATGTCATTAGTTGACACTGAAGTACAATAATTGAATAAGAAAATTTTTTTTATATTATTGTTTTTCACTTTTAAGTAGATATGATATTAGGTTATTTGATAATCTTTTGCAAACAAAGTGGTGGATGCACATACCTGTATGTTTTGTTTTACCCTTCACATAAATAAAACAATTTGTGTTTTTAGGTAAAAGATATTATGTGAAGACTCAAAAATAAAAATAATGGTGTCAAGGATTATGACAAAACTGTTCAAAAATTAACTGTTACAATGTTATTCTTTCTCCCCGTTGGAGAAATTATGAGAAAAAGAAATTTTATCAGTTGTTGATTTGTAGTACTATAAACGGTAAGTAAAATTTTGTTTGGTATCAAAAATTCAATATAATATTTAATAATATTTATTTAATTATTTGAATAATATTCAAATAATAATATTTGAATATTAATAAAAAATATCATTTAAACAAAGCCTATTAAAAAAATTACACAGTTGTATTACAATGATATGATGTTCAACCAAAGTGATTGGAGTATCTAAAATTGGATATTAATCTGAAATATGTCTTCTTATTCATTATAGGTGCAGGATTTAAATTATGTTAAATATATTATTCTTAACATACTCAGAAGTTTTTTTTACAATTGTATTATTATGTATATATAGGTCATACAAAAAACAAAATAAAATATTTGGTTTTCCATATTTACAAATGTTGTTCATATTTTCTAACTTTTTTTTTGTACTGCATCATGGTGCAAAGGTTAGAAAATTGTTTAGTTATTTATCAGTTGCATTATATTTCAATATAATATGTGTAAATAGTTGAATAACTATACTCTATATAATAACTATACTATATTTAAAATGAGATTGGATCTTTCAGCCAGTCGTTTTATAAAGGCAATGGTTAGATTTTGCCTAGCTAATAATTATGTCAACTAGCCAACGGCTATACCACGTTGAATACACCAGTTCCCGTCCGATCACTGAAGTTAAGCAACATAGGGCGTAGTTAGTACTTGGATGGGTAATTGCTTGGGAACACTATGTGCCGTTCGCATTTGGGAAACTCGTTCCCCCCACGCCGCCGAGAGGAGGAAAAAAAAAATGTAAATGTGTCAACTACTCCATTGATATCAACAAGCACCACAAGTTGTTTTAAGTAGTAGAAGTTTAATATAATTTTAAATATAATATACTTGTATAATATTCTTGTATATTGGCTGCTAATAACTCATTTGTAGACAAACATTGCATTTGTCATAATATAATAAATTTTCTATGGCAAATTTTGGTTGCAGATGGCATCCATAACATAACCAGATTTGAAGATGTGAATTTGTGAAGACATCAATGAACGAATCAAAATTTATCTCATCTCTCACAGGTTCCTTTTCGCTTGAAGAGACATTCTTTGTGACACTAATTAAAAATTTTAAATAAATAAAAGTGTTTTGTTTCAAAACTATAATGATTTTTCTGTATTATATTATTAAGTAGGTTGTATGATAATTAATTCATTTTACATTTTAACAATGTGCACTGTTAATTAGCATCGAGTTAAATTATTTTTTTTCAAAATGGGAATATTGTATAGGCCACATGTTGTTTTAAAGATTTTGTTATTTTAAAAATGTTTTATTGGTAAAGATGCAGAAAATAAAAATCTTTCTAAATATTCAGATGCTTATCACCATAGATTTTGAAATAAACAGATAAGCCATGCTATAGTAATTTTTGGCAACCAATCAAATGCTTTCAGTCGCCGTAGAGCGCTAGCGCCGTCCGCTTTTCATCCTCGTTAAAGGTCAAACTCCGTCAGCCAGGTGCTGTACAACAATTTTGATATAAATAATAATTGTATTTTCATAGTTTCAATTAAATATTATTATTATTATTGAGAAAACAGTGAAATCTCCACCGTTTAAAGTGGATGACATTACCGCTCCCAGCACTTAAAATCGTTTGATCTGTCGCCAAAATTTATTTAGTTTTATGTTACTATAGTATGGCTTATTTGTATATTATAAAATCCATGTTATTACACATCTTTTAGACTTAAAAGTTAAAAGTTAAAAAATTAGTTTTATTCCTATAAAAAAGCCTATTTCAATTCAAAAAATATTTGTATTGAACTCCATTCATCCAACTGCAAAATCAATCTAACTAATGGAATCAGTAAAATACACTTATTCAAATGGACTATTTTACTTATAGAATAATTTATTGTTGATTGGTAATTTCATGACAGTTTGTGAGTAACATATTATTTCTAGGCACGATTTAAAGAACTCAAATTTTAACCTTGAAAGGGGGTCTAATATGTACTTAGCTCTCCCTGGGATATCAGGCCATCTTGTGTATTTTTTAAAAGAATGAAGGGCCTAATTTTGAATTATAAATTAAACAAATGTTAAAGTAATCTATACTTAATAGTTACTACCATTTTTTTAATAGTCAATTTTAAATATTACAGCAAGATTGTAATGATAATGACAATTAAGTATTAGTTAACTCTGATATTCATGCAACATGACATTTTGGGCCAAACTTTTGTCAATGAACATTACATGAGTATTATATCAAGATTATTAAACATTTTTAACGTTATAAAATCGGTTTTGTAAACATACCTACTTCAGATATTGCCAAGTGCCTTGGTTTTTTGTTATTAGCCACTCGTCGCAAGTACAGTAATATAGTGTTTATGTACAAGTTGTTAAATGGTTTGGTAGAATGTCTCGAGTTTTTATCTCAAATGGGTTTAAAGTCCCGGTTTTTGGGTCTAAAAATAAATTCCGTTTTCATGTATCTTTCAGCTCTAAGAACTATGTTATCAATGGTCCTATATGCCGCTTGCCCAAGTTTTGTAATAAATTGGTTAGTTTTGATTTTAATTATCATCCATTATCTAAACTTAAATTTTATGTGTTAAATTAATTGAACCTGGCATAAAAACTTAAATTGCTCCGATCTTCAACAACAGTATCTCTTTCCGGTAGAAATATTCATATCCTTGATGCATTTTTGATCGTGTTTTTTCGAAATTTTCAATTCCAAAAAAGTTTTTCTGGAAAAACAAAAAAAAGTTTAAGAAAAAACGGAAAAAAGTACGGAAAACGCGTTTTTGACAAAATAAATTTTCATTAAATTTCAAATTTTTATTGTATTAAATTTTCAAATTTTTATTGTATTAAATTTTCAAATTTCCAGGAAAGTTTTGAAAATTTAATACAATGTTAATGACATATATAACTGTTCGTAACTAAAAAATTTTAAAAATCATTAGTCACAATTTTTTTTATAGTCGTTTTAATTCTGAAAGTTGGCCGAAATATGTCATTTTGTGTTTTTCACGTTGACCGCCACGTACCCGCCGGCGGGCATTTGATAATCTTTCGCCGAAGGCTACAGTGTTTTTATAGAGTTATTCATTAAATGTTATTTTCGATATTTATAGAACTAATCATCGGAAATTCACAAAACCGATATCGTTATTCTTATTTTTGTCTCGCCAATAAGATTATAGCACTATAAGTAGTATTATAGTTTAAAGTGATAGCCAAAGTGGCGGTCACTTGGCGTCCTGTTAATACTCGTATTAATCATACGCCAAGTGGTTACCGGCGGTCACACCACATTTTACGAGTAAAAATATATTTTTTTTTGTGAAAACAATTTTAATGATGAGTTCTCGTGCTAAAAAGGCTAAACTAAATGACGATCTAATAAATCAAATACTTGAAATTGATAATTCTAGTAATTCTAGTGAATTTAGTGATTTTGATGACATTGACGAAGATGTAACATACAATTCAAATTCTTCTGAGTCTGATGTTGAAAGTGATGTTGAAGGTAAGAAAAAGTATTTTTTTACTTTGAAATATATAGGAAGGGGAGTTAAAAATAATATATTTCATACAATTTTATTTTATAATAAAAATAATAAATATATTTATTTAAAATATTTTTACGTCATTAGGCAAGTATGATTATTTATATTTAAATATATAACTAGGTTATTTAAATTGTTTTAATTTTTCTATAGAATCGATTAACGATGAAAAACTAGATAGCTCACATGTAAGTTCTTCGAATACTACGCCCATCGAAGTTTGGAATGATGTAACAGGCAAAAATCGAAAACAATTTTTATTCAATAATACATATTCCGGATTAAAAATTGATATACCCCCTGATTCTTCTGCCTTGGACATTTTTAAATTATTTTTTACTAGTGAAATAATTGATTTAATTGTGGTTGAAACCAATAGAAATGCTGAACAATTCCTATCAAAAAATAGATTGACCATCTCGAATCCAGCCGATTCGCTAAATGGAAACCTACAAACGAAGATGAAATTCAAAAATTTTTCGGGTTAATTATATGGATGGGGCTAGTACAAATGCCAGCTCTAAAAGACTATTGGTGTAATAGTACTAGATATAAAAATTACGTGGCACATAAAATCATACCTAGAAACCGCTTTGAATTAATTCTCCGGTTTTTAAATTTTTCCGATAATGAAAAATTTGATGGTGATAAAACTTATAAAGTACGCAATTTAGTTGAAAAAATGATTTATAATTTTCAAAATGTAATGGAACCAGATGAAGATTTAGCTGTTGACGAGACTATGGTCCCTTTTCGTGGAAGGTTGGGGTTTAGGCAGTACATACCCGGAAAATCACATAAATATGGCGTAAAATTGTTTAAGTTATGTGGAACAAATGGGTACACATATAATGTGCAAATTTATGCAGGTAAAAGCCAAGTTGATTGGAAGGGGCTTGCGTGCAAAGTTGTGATAAATCTATGTCAGATGTATTTGAATGCTTATCGGACAATAACCACAGATAATTTTTACACTTCATTACTTCTTGCGTATGAACTTTTGAAAAATAAAACAAATTTAACAGGAACACTACGCTCTAATAGAGTTCGGGTACCAGGAGTAACTGATGCGAAGTTAAAACGAGGAGAAATTATTGGTAAGGAAAATGCAGAAGGAATTGTTGTTGCTAAATGGAAAGATAAACGAGACGTTACTATGTTGTCGACTCGACACGGTATTAACATGATAGATACCGGTAAAAAAAATAAAAATAAAGAAAATATTGTGAAACCCGAAATTATAATTAGTTATAACAATGGCAAGGCAGGCATTGATCTATCTGATCAACTTTCAAGTTACAGTACTGCGGTCAGAAAATCAATCCGATGGTACCACAAAGTCGCCACGGAAATATTACTAGGAACGGCTGTTGTAAACGCTTTAATTGTTTATAATAAAATGCATGAAAGAAAATTAAAAATTACCCAGTTTCGAGAAATATTAGTTGATCAAATGTTAGAACTTGAAAAACAAAATGAATCGATTGTAAATGAACCATCAACGTCTGGAAACAAACAATCAAAAGGAAATACGAAAAATTATTTTCAAGAAACTACGGAAAAGTGTAATAGGAATCGAAAACTTCGAAAAAGATGCGTTCATTGCTATCAAAGTATAAAAGCTGTTGAAGGGACCGTAAAAGCTAGAGAAGTAAAAAAAGTTTCAACATTTTGTATAACTTGTAAAATTTATACCTGTATAAATTGTTTTAATATACACCATGTAAATTAGTATTTTTTTTTTTTTTATCTTTTAATTTTGACATGTTTAATTATTTAAAAATCCATCATACATAATAAAAAAAAAAAAAAATTAAAGCAATAGAATACTGTTTTTAATCATTTATTTCTACAACAAAATCCAATAGAGGTCAAAAATATACCGTTCGATGTAAAATTTTCTTCTCTATGCAATGGTAATATCATATGTATCATCACTTCAGCGCCAGTATAATAAAGTCTATTTGAAAATATACAAGAACGTGACAGCCCGCGGTCACATGGCGTATAGGTAATAGGGTAGCGTGGCACCCGGCGACCACATTTTTAGTGTTATCACCAGTAGCCAGATGACCGCCGGCGGGCACGTGGCGGTCAACGTGTTAAATGGTGTGTCACACTATAATATTATATATTGTTCGTCAACTGGGTGCCGCGCTGGTTCAGATCCCACTCCCGGAAAAAAGTTTTTTGCGTTTTTATCATGTTTTTTTTTTATGTTTTATTCTTGTAATTAACTTTTAACCCACATTCCATTGTCCTATCTAGCTGAAATTTTGCATACAGCTTTGATTAGGATGACAACACGTTATGAACAAATCAGTAAAGGGAGACCCCTAGGGACTAGGATAAGGTTTTTTTTTTTATTTTTGTGATCACTTTTTCTAGTAGAAAAAATGCTCCAATTTTAACGTACATTACCTCAAAAGATCGATAGTTGATCAGAGATGGTACTTTATTTGAAACGTTGATTTTTTTTTTGGTTCTGAGGAAAAAACGAAAACGGTCAAATTCCCAAAAGTACTCCGTTTCACTTGAAATTAATATGTGTCATTAAAAAGGGTTTAACGAGTTATCTGCTTAGTTTTCAAACTATTTTGATCATTTTTAAGGGAGTAATGGAACTTGGGGGAAACAAATAATTACGGGAAACGTGTTTTTTTTCACATCGTTTTAGATGTTTTTGATCATAACATCCAAATTAAAGATTGAACCAAGCTGAAACTTTTACACAATACCAAAATAGGAAAGGTACAGATTTGACAAGAGTATTTATTGTTAAATTTGTTTTTACCACGACAACTGAGCTCGCTCAGAATTGTATTTCTGAAGGCAATGATTTATCATTTGCTTTCAGAAATTAAATAATGCATTTTACCACATTTTCTAAACTAGTGACCCACCCAAAGCCTAACCGTAGTCGCTACCCCGTCAAACTACCCACGCAACCTAGACTGATCCCGGCGCTTACTTTTTATTTCTATTTATACTTTATAAAGCTCCACAACTGCTAAGTTATTAAATCTTATGTAAGTGTATAATATTGTTGGTTTTTATTGTATTTGAAATCAAATTAAGGAAAAAAAAATCAAAATTTTCAAGTTTAATTTATGCTGAAAACATATTTTTTTGTCGGTGTTGGCGTAACTTGCGAATTTTTTAATTGGCAAGTCTGATCTACAGGGGTTCGTGCGAATGGTTATGCAAATTCATGCTAATTCCATGCTATATCTTAGTAAAAAAATGAAATCAGAAATCGCAATACATATTTTGATTTGGTGCGGTGGTTGCGTAACTTGCGAATTTTTTAATCGGCCACCCAGATCTAGAGGGGTTCGTGCGAATGTTGGTATTGGTCATGGAAATTCATGCTAAACATTGGTAAAAAAATAAAATTATAAATCGCAATAATTCGATTTGGGGTGGTGCTGGCGTAATTTTTCAAATTTTTGAATTGGCCATCGTGATCTAGGTGGTTAGGGGGTTCGTGCAAATGTCTGGATTGATTGGCACTCGCGTCGTATGCTATCTACCTGTACTTTGATCGCGTTATATGCTATCTACCTTTCGGGCGATATCTACTTAGTACGGAAACTAATATTGCAGGCATTACAGTATAATTATAAACATCAATAATACACTCAACAACCTACACTTATACAGTTATAGTAGACATAATATCATATTATGACTTTTTGTTTGGCTCGTAAAAGTGGTGTGTGTTTAAATTATTTTATTATTTTTTTATTTTATTTTTATTATTAATTATTATTAAATTTATATTATTATTTTTTTTTATTATAACTATTTTTTGTTAAATCAAAGTGGAACATTTTATTGACTTTTATAGACATGTTATTTACAATGACGAATCTTGCACCAATTTTTTAAAACAACGTGGTGTTTTGCCCACTGCTAAACTATGCTAAAAAGTTAATTCAAATAATGAAGTATGTGGAGGGGCCCTTAAAGAGTATTTAAAGAACACTCGCAAACGTGATGGAGAAGGTAAAGTTATTAAAGAAAAGTTCTTACGTTGTCAGAAGGAAGGATACCAAACATTTCGGTCCATCAGGAAACAAAATAAATTCTTTACTTATGTCGGCGTAAACGGAAAAAACAACAGTGGTCTAAGTTTATGTCACATAGTAGAGTGAGTTTGGTATTGGTGCAATGAAGTGATCGTAACAAATACTGCAAAATGGACCGGCAAAGCAAGACATACTGTTAACAGATTGGTTTAATTTATGCTGATACGTTTGCGTTGATCAACTTGAACTTCGTTCAAAAATGGGAGGAACCGGTGTAATAGTCCAAATTGACGAGTCGTTATTCCAAGGGAAGCGTAAGTATCACCGAGGACGTCTGTGTGTAGGCGATCGTGCGCCTGCTACCGCAATAACTCAAACTTCACCCGTCTCATCTGATGTCGAATATGATAGTTCTGACGACTCTGAACCTGTTTACAAAAATTAATGGTCACGAGTAACAGGGTCCATGGGTGTTCGGACTGTACTGTAAGCGAGATGATGGTGTATATGAATAGAGCTACGTATGGGTAGAGCTACGTTACTTCCAATTATTCAACGTGAAGTAGAAGTTGGATCAACAATTCACTCGAACGAATTAGAGGACTTACAGCAACATAAGTGTCCGCGGCTATGTGCATAAAACTGTAAACCACCAGCTCCACTTCATTGATCCAGAAACAGGAGCCAATAACCAATCTATAGAGTCCACGTGAAGACGAGTCAAAGTAAAATATGGCATAAAAACACGTGGTGCCACTAACTTATTGGAACGGCAGTTGATGGAAGAGTGGTGGCGTTCACTCAATGCATCAAAGAATCCTTTTGACCGGTTTTTCGAAGACGTGGAAAAAAGATCTTTAATGTAATAATGCCCACGTCATTTTTTCGAACGGTGCACAGTTACCTAGTTTCATTAATAAACATATAATAGACCATAAAAAATTGTAGTTAGTGTCGTTAAATAATTCGGGGAGCTAAAAAAAATTGGGGGTTGACCACTCCCCTTTATCCTCCACCTGATAAAACTCTTAATTTTTACGAATTTTGTTATTCCTGCTGCAATAGTCCGGCGGCACTCGGCAGAACAGCGGAAGTCCAAATTTTTCCCGTTAAATACATTTTGACACTCGTTGTTTAGTTTAAAATTGTATTTATGTCGCTTGAAAATATAAAAATATTTTTCTATAGCGCTACGCAGTTATTACAATATCAGCCCCAAAATCAGCAAGTATATAGCAGCGACCTATATTTCTCAAATTTTAAGACTGAATAGTTTTTTCAATTTAGAACGTTTAATATTATATTTTTCGGACGATTTTTACTACAGTAAATTAATAATTTAATTAACATTATCCTAGCATATAATAATATGCTAGGATACCAATGAACAATAATGTGACGCGCTGCAATAAACAAAATTACCATCATCAAAGTCGTGTTCATTTTATTTACGGTGCATATAATATATCGTGTCTTTTGCGATTCTTTTAAAGAATTTCAACCTAATAAAAAGCATTTAACATTATTCACAACCGTGTTTTTTGTATCATTTAAAATATTTCGGAACAAGAATCGAGATGAATGATGACCTGGCTGTATTTTTATTATTTTCCTTCACCTGTTGGACAGTATGGGCATGGAAAAAAATTCTGATTGGTGTTGATAAAAGAATACAATCAAGAGACGGCAGATCCTTTCCGCGTTGTAACGATTCCGGTAAGACAAGCAATTTTTTTTTCTCCCGAATCATTTAATATTAAAATATTATATTTGTAACATTTTGACGGTGGTAATACAATAAGTGCATAAAATTAGAATAAATAACATAAAAATTATAAAAAAACAAAAGCGTCTCGGCTGGATTTATTGAATGAACTAATTATACACAATGTTTTCTTTTTTTAACAAACAAATTTGCACTTATGAAACCAGAAAATGTATAAGCATGCGCATAACATGGGGGTAATATGTATAACTACTACTTATTAGTTGTGACTAATTAATTAGTTTAATTTTACATTGAAATAAAAAAAAATTTAATAATAATATGATTTATATTTATAAAATACCAAATAATATTGTACCATACTAAAATTATTGCATGAACAAATACAAATTTAGTATAATAAAACTTTTTCCGTATTGGTACGTTTTTTTCTGCTGACCATGGCCACGACACATGACGAATAAGATAGGTAGGTACCTATGTGAATGCAGTGGCGGTAATATAAGGTGGCAAGCACAGCCTAACCCACACTGATGGACGAAACTGGATGAAAATTGGTTTACAGAGAGCTATTTTAACGTATAGGAAGGATTTTTGAAAATTCAACCCCTAAGAGAGTTAAAAGGCTGGGGTAAGGGAGCAACTATGTTACAGGATGTGTCCAAATCTATTATTTGTCTTGCGGTTCTTTTAGATTTACGAGGACATCACGAAGCGGCTTGTACATATAGGCGGGCGGAATTTTTGAAATTCCGTCCATGAGAGTTTTCTCGGACGCAAATTTTGAATTCGAAATACAAAATCTAATTGTTTTTTTATTCTTGCTTATTTCTGGTCGCGATTGGTTACACAGCATTGTATTTTAGTTGTTTGCCCGGGAAACGACGGACGGATTACTTTGATTTTTTTTTTTTTTTTCTGTCAAAGTCTGTAGATGATTTATGATCATGTTGCATCCCTCTCACATACGTGAACGTGTACACTCCCATTTTTTAAAGACAGAACCCATATGAGTATGATATTCGGTCGGTAATTTCGTTTTGTGATGTTAAGACCCAAAGACTAAGAAGTTACGGAAGTTAAAAGAGAGGGGGGTACAAATTGAAAACGTTATTTCTCCGTCCCATTTTTCGAAATGACGCAGATTCGACTACGAAGTTTTTTTCGACTTAACAATACCCACCACTGCCGAAGTGGCAATACTAAACTTTTTGTCGTATTAAGTGTAAAATGGTAACATTTCAGCTATAATTTCAAGATAAGATTACATTATGAGAATCTGTATACCAATTATGTTTACATAACTATATGTTATATAAATGAAAAAGTAACACCTTTTTGTTATTGACGTCAGGAAAACACCGCACTGGTTCAACAAACTGTAGACAGCTAATAGACAAGTTCACGTGCAATGTGGAAACGGTGCGATCAAGGATTAAAGAATTAGAAAGCAAATTGGAAGTTCAAAATGACCAAATTCGAGAGAAAAACCGGGTCATCGAAGAATTAATGTACAAAATGGATGACTTACGACGTGGCCAAATGAATAGTAACAACACACCTACATTTACTTCTTATAGCTACATTTCCGTTTACTCGTGTACATACATAAATGTTTTTTGTATTGTTGTAAAAACTTAATTTTTCAACGATATACGTACATCAATAACTATTCTAAAACCATTTCTATCATTTTCAATTGTATCCACCACACTTTCAAATCTTCCAAGTAGGTACATTGTTTTTATTCTATAGGCTTTGGTTTTCTGTTTTAGTTGTCAAAACATTTTAATCGATTTTAAATCTTTCGAAAATCGTTTACAAATTTTAAAAAATTCATTTATTGCCTAAGCGCATTTGGCAAACCAAGATTTATTTTTCACTTTCATGGTGGGAAAAAAAACCTCGGCTAAAGAACCGATATTATACACATTTACTTGGTACCTATATTATATACGTAGATCATATACGATATTATACTTTTGTCATCAAAAACGTGCAAAAACCGAAAAATATATTATTATTTAAAATATACACTGACACTTTCGCCGTTACCTATTTGTGTGTATCATTTATTATCTGCGTTTTCAACGAATCTGGCGAATATTTTAAACCGGTTGTACTAATTTTCCATCCTGTTCTAAGAATAAATTATTTAGAAAATTAACGTTGGTTTGGACATTTACAACATCGGTTTTTTCATTTTTTCAACGTACCAATTTCGGCAAACGAACGAAAGTTGTAAAACTATAGAACATAATATTAAGTTGTTAAATTTTGTCGATTTTTTCATATCGAAATTCGTAGATTTTCGAGGGTTAGTAATATTTCTCATTTTCACAAGACGTCTTTTTTCGTTATGTCCGCGCACAGGCGAAACTGAGTGGACTCTCTTGGCTACGGCATTACGAGAACACGTCAGGAAGCCCGTGTACTACTTACTAAAGACGACGCCCCAACTGCAGATGCCCCCGGTGCCGGGGTACCCTCTGTGGCCATCGCCCGCACCGCAACAGATGTCCCCCATGCCGGGGTACGCGCAGTGGCTGCAGCCCGCCGCGCCACCAGTTTCGCCGATATCACCTCCTGCACCACCTGCACTGCCGACGG
This sequence comes from Hormaphis cornu, assembly GCA_017140985.1. Classification (NCBI taxonomy): domain Eukaryota; kingdom Metazoa; phylum Arthropoda; class Insecta; order Hemiptera; family Hormaphididae; genus Hormaphis; species Hormaphis cornu. The sequence continues at coordinate 3,414,924 of CM029361.1, forward strand.
CGACGTCTTCGTCGTTTGCTGCTGCACTGCCGCCGCCGCCGCCGTCCGCGCAAGTGCGACCAAAGGAGTCGACGTCCGCAGCACCGGCCACTGGCGTTCCGGTCCGGTCAGACACGAATCACGGTGTTAATAAATAATATTATACGTAACTGCGGTAAATTTTTTATTGGAAAAACTGGTAGAAGCAATAAAACACAATACAAAGAGAACACCACAATTCAGAAATAAAATTTAAAAAAAATCATCAACTAATTCGAATTTCGCTAAACGTACGTTTTAGAATTGTAACCATAGTATGAATTTCAATATAGAAAATGATTTA